>JAQZBX010116624.1:0-11068 GCA_029593785.1 Cabassous unicinctus
ACAGAACAATGCATCCCAAATCAGCAGGATATACATTCTTCTCAAGTGCTCATGGGTCTTTCTCCCAGGATAGACCATATTTTGGGTCACAAAACAGGTATCAATAAATTTTTTAAAAACTGAAATTATACAAAGCACCTTCTCTGATCATAATGTAATGAAGTTGGAAAGGAATAACAGGAGGGAAATGGGAAAATTCACAAATATATGGAGGCCAAACAACACACTCATACAAACAGTGGGTCAAAGAAGAAACTGCAAGAGAAATTAATATGTCAAAATGAATGATAACTAGAACACAACTTATCAAAACATATAGGATGCAGTGATGGCAGTGCTGAGAGGGAAATTTATAGGCCTAAATGCCTATATCAAAAAGGAGGAAAGAACTAAAATCAAAGGCCTAACTGCACACCTGGTGGAACTAGAAAAAGAACAGCAAACTAATCCCAAAGCAAACAGAAGGAAAGAAAAAACAAGATTAGAGCAGAAATAAATGAAATTAAGACCAAAAAAATAGAAAAAAATCAACAAAACCAAAAGCTGGTTCTTTGAAAAGATCAATAAAATCAACAAACCCTTAGTGGGACTAATAAAGAAAAAAAAAAAAGAGAAGATGCAAATATAATAAAATCAGGACTGAGAGGGGGACATTACTACTGACCCCACAGAAATAAAGGATCATAAAAGGATATTATGAAAAACTGTATGCCAATAATTAGTGAACCTAGATGAAATGGACAAATTTCTAGAAACATGAAAAACCTACACTGATCTAGAAAAAATACAAGACCTTAACAAACCAATCACAAGTAAAGAGGGTGAATCAGTCATCAGAAACCTCCCAAAAAAAGAAAAGCCTACAACCAGACGGCTTCACAGGTGAATTCTACCAATCATTTTGAGAAGAATTAACACCAATCCTACTCAAACTCTTCCAAATAATTGAAAAGGAGGGAAAATTACCTAACTCATTTTATGAAGCCAGCACCACCCTAATATCAAACCCAGATAAAGATACTACAAAAAAAGAAAACCACAGACCAATCTCTCTAATGAATAAAGATACAAAACTTCTCAAAAAAAACACTTGCAAATGGAATCCAACAGCATATGAAAAGAATAATTCATCACAATCAAGTAGGTTTTATTTCTGGTATGCAAGGGTGGTTCAACACAAGAAAATCAATTAACGTAATACACCACATTAAGAAATCAAAGGAGAAAAACCACATGATCATCTTCCCTGATGCAGTAAAGGCATTTGGCAAAATCCAGCAACCTTTCCTGACAAAATATAGCAACAGAAAAAAATAAATAAACAGAAAGATTGGAAGACAAAGTTGAGGAAATATCTGGATAATAAAGTTTGGGAAATAGGTGAGAAAAGTTGAAAAATCATCCATTGAGGTACAAATGAGAAAGAAATTCAGCTTCAGAAATGTTAAACAGGGATTTGGACCCAGATCTAAACTGGTACTTGCAGTCTCTAGAGCTGTGCCTTAAAAGTTGTCGAGATGCAGCCAGTTTGTTTCAGAACTCAGTAGCTATTTGCTTTGGAGGAGCAAGTTACTCACATTCAGCCATCAGGCCCATAAACTGCTTAGCAGATTACTCTTTAACCCTCCCCCTGCTCTGTGTCCTCTGGGATTTCCTGGAACTTGAGGCTATATAACAGTATCCTTCATCTACAGGGCCTTACTTTCACAGCTGTGCCTGGCACTGACATTGCATGTTGATGTTCCTAAAACATTTGGTAAAAGGTACAATAAAAGTGATGTGTTGTAATTATAAATGGTTTAATAGTCACATAGTGTACCGGGAATTAATTCTAAAGAAATACCCGTATTTTCAGGTAAAGGCGATACACACAAATGTTCACTGTAGTCTTGGCTTTGAATTCTTGGGTAACCTTGGGTAAAAGAAATGATGTCAGGAAACCCTTGTAGGTTTGTTTTATTATACTCATTTCCCCCTCCCTTCTCATAGTTGTGTCATTTTTATTACAGTAGATTATGTTATGAAGTCACATCATTCTCTTCCTCACCCTGCAACCCTCAGTCCCCAAACTGTAATTAGTTCCTTGAGATGAGAGCAAGGACAAATACATCATATTTCACATAGTAGATATTCAGGTGTTGAACAGTCAGGCTCTTGACAACTGAAGAGTGTCCTTCCCTTTGTTGCCAACCTGCTGCCTCTCCTGGTTCCCAGGCACCACAGCCTGTGGTCCATGTGCAGGGCCAGGAGCCCCTGACCATCCCGTGCTGACTGCCACACCCTCCCAGGAACAGAAGCAGATGCTGGGAGAACATTTGTGTTTCTGCTCATCCAAACAGTTCATTCGAACCTGGCTGGAAAGATTAAGGGGATGCTGCTGGAGATGGACAACTCGGAGCTGTTGCACATGCTGAAGTCTTCTGAGTCCCTCTGCTCCAAGGTGGATGAAGTTGTGGCGGTTCTACAGGCTCATCATGCCAAGAAGGAAGCTGCCCAGAAGGTGGGCGTTGTTGCTGCCACTACCTCTTACATAAGGAAAGACCTATTGAAAAGCCAAATAACTCCTCATGGATTTCAGCTCAAGGTTTAAAGACTTCCTACCTTGTCCTATGGACTTCAACACCAAGAACCACAAATTTCAAATTTAATAGGCCAGTTTGTATCAAAAGGTCAATTATGAAGCACCTGGAGTTTTTCAATTACATGAATATATTTTCTGGGTTCTGCTATGGCCCAGATGGTGTTGACTTTTTTTTTTTCTATTGTGAATTTTTATTTCATCCCACTACCCCCCTCAGAAATTGGTTTTATTTGATGTACCTAAGTCTTAAATTTCTCAATAAAGGAAAATACCTCCATTTTTAAAAAAAAGTTGAAAAATCAGATAATCAGGAGCACGTAGACATTCCAGAAGAAGAGAACTAAGAAGAGAATGAAGGAAATTGCCACAGAAAGACAATGCTCCTTCTCCAAGAGCCCAGCTTCTAAAGTGAAATTAAAACATGTATGGGGAATGCGAATATCCTCGCTGTCCTGATTTTGTGATAATCAGGGTAGGCTAAACATTCGCTATATTAGAAACCATGCATGTGTCCCCAGACCTAGTTTTTCTCCCTAGGTCTGGTTTTCAGAATGCTGGTGATAAACCAAGTCTGATTTATTACATGACCATCCTGTATGGGAAAAGACTGCAACTTTGGGTATCTTTGGTCAACCTTAAGAGATACAGCAGGGGGACGGATGTGGCTTGGGTGGTTGGGCGTCTGGCTCCCATATGGAGGGACCTGGGTTCGACCCCCGGGACCTCCTGATAAAAATTTAAAAAAGGAAAATATAGAAGGTGCGTGGGCCACCAGGCCTCATCCATGAGTGAGCCACCAGGGCCCGTGAACAGGTGAGCCATCAGGCCCCATCTGTGGGTGAGCCTCCAGGCCCCGTGTGCAGGTGCGCTGCCAGACCCTGCGAGCAGGTGAGCCGTCAGGCCCCATCCGCGAGTGCGCTGCCAGGCCCCACGAGCGGGTGAGCCGCCAGGCCCCATGTGCAGGTGCGCCACCAGGCCCTGGGAGCGGGTGAGCCGCCAGGCCCCGCAAGCCACCCAAGATGATGATGTAACAGGAGAGTGACACAAGGGAAAGCCAAGACGAGATGCACCAAAAAAACAGGAACTGAGGTGGTACAGGTGGTAGTAGGACACTCTCTTCCACATCGGAGATTTCGAGGATCAAATCCCAGTGAAAACAGGAGGAGAACAATGAGAAGAGAGGGCAGGAAATGGACACAGAGAGTTGCCCAGTGAATGGACACAGAAACAGCAAAAACGGAGGGTGGGGGGTAAAAATGGATAAAAGTAAATAAATAAATAAATAAATCCTTAAAAAATGTATAGGGGAGGAGGGCGGATGTGACTCAAATGGTTGGGTGTCCGTCTCCCATATGGAGGGACCTGGGTTCGATCCCCGGGACCTCCTGGTAAAAATTTTAAAAATAAATTAATTAATTAAAAAAAAGAAAAAATGTATAGGGGAGGAAAATTAGGACTATAGTTAGTGGTAATACTTTGATGATGCTCTTTCATGATTTGTTAACAAATGTTTCACAACAATGCAGGGTGTTTGTGGGGGGGTGATGTGTGGGAGCCCTGTATGATGTTACGTGTGTTTGTTTTGTAAGATCATGTTTACTGAACACTTATTGTTTATGTATGTTCACATATGAATGATATACTTCAATAAATTGTTAACAAAAAACATATAAACAAACAAACACATGTATGGGGAGTGGAGGTGGTTCAAGCGATTGAGAGCCACTCTCCCACACGGGAGGTCCCAGGTTTGGTTCCTGGTGCCTCCTAAATAGAAGATGAGCAGACACAGAGAGCATACAACAAATGAACACAGAGAGCAAACAGCGAGTCCAAACAACAATGGGGTGGGGATAAATAAATAAAAGAAATCTTTTTTAAAAAAAACAACATGTATGAAGGAGGCGCAGATGTAGCTCAGTGGTTGAGTGCCTACTTCCCATGTACGAGGTCCTGGGTTCAATCCCCAGTACTCTTTTAAAAAAAAAATGTATGAAGGCATATGATTGTGGAAATGCAGAACTAGAAGGATAGATTGACATCTAAAAAGCTTTCTAAGAAGAAAACACAGGTCTAACTCCTAATCCTCTGTATGTGAATGACATCAAATTTCTTAACAGCAACACTAGAAGCTATGGAAGGAACTGTTCCTTCAAAATTCTGAATGGGAGATTATTTTCAACATAGACTTTTATAATTCAAATAATCAATCAAGTATGAGGTTAAATGAAGACAGGTGAAGGTACAAGTTTTGTCTCCTATGTACCTTGCCTTGGGAAGATTATGGAGAATTAGGTTTCAGCAAAACAAGGGAATAAATCAAGGAAGATGAAAGTGATTCAGGAAACAGGAGCTCTTTCCACAGGAAGGGGCAAAGGGAATGGCAGCTGTGCAGCAGGCCTAGACCCAGACTGGGGGAAAGAAAGAGCCTCCAGGGAAAAGCCTAACTGATGGCTTAGGTGATGCACTTAGACATTTGAAATTAGATTTGTTGTGCGGCTTATAAAAAAATATTGATAGGTGTATAGAATTTCTGCTAGAAATACATATGTTAGTATTAGATTGAACAATATGAAATTGCTGTTTTGCAGGTCAAAATTTTGTCAAATATTGGCAGTTCCATATTATTCAACCTAATTTATAGGTGAATAATATGATGCCTGAAACTTGTTTTAAACACTCTAACGATAACAACACCAAAAAAAGTTTGACAAATATATAAAATAAGAATGTCAGAAAGCTAATTGTTATTAAAACTGGGTAATAGGCATATGTGGATTTATTGTACTGTTCTCTCTACTCATATATATGTTTGAAAAGTCCCTTAATAAAAAGTTACATAAAGAGAAAAATTATACCAACATATGCAAAATGACAAGAACACTGGAGACATTTCACTTAGCAACGTTCAGATGGAGTCCTAATGCAAAACCACTGGATGCAGAAAACAGAGAAAAAGTCTACACTGGAACTTCACTCAAACGGGGAGGAAATATCAGAGCTGTCTCACACCCTCCAATTCATCCCTTCCTTTCTGCTCTGCTCCATTGACTCTAGGACTGCATTGTGTAACAAAAGAGTGCTGCTGAAAGTGGTTACAATTCTTTAGAATTTTTTAGATACAAAATCCAATAGGGCAACCACTTCTCACTGTCCATAAATTCCTCCCAGTTCATTTCTATCCTGTTCAATATAGATTCCCAGATTCATGTCTGTATTCACACCCTTGTAAATACCCTCAAGTACACAGCTCTCCCACCCTCTGTTCTTTGTACCTGACAATAACCAGCCCTGGATAAACTCTACTTTGAAATGAGAGCTAAACATTACTGGAGAAAATCAGCCAACTGATGAGCTTAACTTTACATTCATTATTGCAAATACCACTGGAATGATATCCACTGGATAGTGAAAGAAAATAAATGCCATCTTAGAATTCTACTTCAGCAAAATTATTTTTCATGAATGAAGGATAAATGGCAAAAATCTTTTTCCTAGGCATGTTATATTCAAAGTGCAGAAAATCAAAGACAATAAGAAAATACTGAAAGAAGCCAGAGGGATAAAATACCTTACCTATAGAAGAACAGATAAGAATTACATCAGACATCTCTTCAGGAACCACACAAGCAAGAAGCTGGTAGAGTGAAATATATAAAATGTTAAAAGTACCCCACAAAATTATCCTTTAAAAATGAAAGAAGAAATAAAGATGTCTCAGATAAACAAAAACAAAGGGAATTTGTCACCAGAAAACTTACCTTGCAAGGAATGTTAAAAACTTCTGAGAGAAGGAAAATGATATAGGCCAGAAACCTGAATCTATGTAAAGAAAGGAAGAACATTCAAGAAGGAAAAAATGAAGGTGTCCTGGTTTGAGTCTTTTGTAACCCAAGAAAATCCTGTTCCTGAAGTAAACCCATTCCTGTGCCTGTAAACCTACTGTATGTAGTGGGACCTTTTGGTTAGATTTAGTTAAGAGACTTTTGATTAGATCACTTTTTAATAGATCACTTCAGTTAAGGGTCTTTGATTAGATTGTGGGACCCTTTGATTGGATTGATTCAATTGGGGGCCTTTGATTTGAGTAGTTCAGTGAGTCATGATCCAGGGTGGGTCTCGGCTCTTGCTGGAGCCCTTTATAATTGGGTGAAATATGCAGGGACACACAGAGAAAGAGAGCTGCATTTTTACCCTGCCATGTAAGAGAGGACTCCAGGATCACCGAGCGCTGCGGAAAGACAGAATCCCTAAGAGGTTGAGAAAGAGGCCAGAGGCTGGAATCAGTGGCGCAACCTGAAACTAAAGAGATGAGGCCCCGGGGAAAGATGAGCCATATGTCTGATCACCTACAGCTAAGCTTGGGGAGGAAGCCAGCCTGGAGCAGAAGACAGAGACTATCTGCCATTTTGCCTTGCCATGTGGCAGGAGTCCAGGATTGCCAGCAGCTGACCTTTGGTGAGACAGTATCTCTGATGATGCCTTGATTTGGACATTTTCACAGCCTCAGAACTATAATATTTTACCCTAATAAATTCCCATTATAAAAGCCAACCCATTTCTGGTATTTTGCATTGGCAGCTTTTAACAAACTAAAACAGAAGGTAAAACAAAATCTTTTATTTTTGTCATTCTTAACTGATTTAACAGATAACATTTGGTTCAAAACAAAAAGAGCAGCAATATATTGGATGACTATAGCTTATGGATAAGTGAAATGAATGATGGCAATATTACAAAGGATGGGAGGGAAAACTTGGGAATACTGTTAAAAGGTACTTGCACTACTGTGAAGTGGTATAGTGTTATTTGAAAGCGGACTTAGATTACCTGTAAATGCATATTACAAATTCTAGTGTAACCACTAAAAGAATTTTTAAAAATATTTATAATTGATATGCTAAGAGAGGAAAGAAAATGGAATCATATTAAATGATCAGTTGAAACCAGAGAAGGCAGAAAAATAGTGAAGGAGAAGAAGGAGGAGGAGGAGAAGGAGGAGGAAGAGGAGAGAAGAAGGGGAAAGAAGGAAGGGAGGGAGGGACAGAACAAACAAGGAAAGGAATAGAAAATAGTTACTAATATGGTATATAGTCATCCAACTATATCAATAATCATTTTATATGTGAATGGTTTAAATACACCAACTAAAAGACAGAGGCTATCAGAGTAGATAAAAAAACAAGATCCAACTATATGTTGTCCACAAGAAACCCATTTTAAATATAACACACAGATTAAAAGTAAAGGGGTGGAAAAAGATATTCCATGTTAACACTAACGAAAAGAAAGCTGGAGTAGCTATATTAATTTCAGAAAATGCAGATTTCCAAGCAAGGAAAATCATCAGGGACAACAAGAGGCATCACATAATGATAAAGGGGTCTGTATGCACCTAAGAAGAGTGTCAAAATACATGAGGCAAAAACTGATAAAACTGCAAGGAGAAACAGATAAATCCATTATTATAGTTGGAGACTTCACTTCTCTGTCAGTAGTTGACAGATCCATCACGCAGAAAATCAGTAAGGATGCAGTTGAACTGAATAGTACCACCAACCAAATGGATCTAATCAACATTTATAGAATACTTCATCTAACAACCGTAGAATATACAATCTTCTCAAGTTCACCTGGAACTTGCACTATGATAGACCACATTCTGGGACATAAAACACAAGTTAACAGATTTGAAAGAATAAAAATCATATAAAGAATGCTCTCAGACCACAATGGGCAAAGCAAACCCCATCCATATAAATACCTGTTTGGTATTTGTAAAATATGTAAAATATAATGAGAATGAAAGGTTGAAAATAAAAGGATGGAAAATATATTCCATGTAAAGATATTTTATGCAAAGCCATTTCAAGCAAATACAAACAATAATAGAGCTTGTAACTCAAAGTATTCGTAAGGCAAAGAAGCACTATTAAAGACAACAAGGTACCCTTAATAATGATAAAAAGTTTGTCTCCAAGGCACTATAGCAATTCTAAATTTGTAAGCACCAAATAACATGGAACCCAAAGTACAAAAAGTAAAAACTGAGAAGTCTGCAAGAAGTATGAAGCAAGTCCACAGTCGCAATTGGATAATTTAACAAGCAGCCAAAAAAGTCAGTAAGGGTTTTGAACAATATGGTTTATCAAACTTGATCTAATGGACATATAAATAGTTATTACAGAATATGCATTCCTGTACAACACAGAAAACTTTTATGAAAACTGACTGCACATTCTTTGCAAGACAAAGGGAACTTTTATAAAAACTGATCATATATAGAGCCATAAAAATGTCTCAACAATTTTCAAAGATTTCAAATCATGTGTTGGATGTTCTCTGATCATAAAACAAATAAGTAGGTAGAAATCAATAATAAAAAGATATCTAGATATTCTACATATATTTTGAATCTAAGAAATACATTTCTAAAGAATCCATGTATCAAAGAGTAAAAGGTAGAAAATAATTTGAATTTAAAAATACATATCAAAATTTATGGGATACAGCTAAAGCTGTGCTTAGAGAGGAAATTATAGCCTTTAAAACATATATTAGAAAGAAGAATGATTAAAAATCAATGCACTAAGCATCCACCCGAAGAAATTATAAAAAGACCAATAAACTAAATCCAAAGAAAATAGAAAGCAGAAAACAAGGAGAGAAAAGCAAAATTAGGAAGCAATCATACATAGAGAGGATCAGCAAAGGCTGAGGTTGGTTCTTTGAAAAGACTAATTACATTGATAAAGGGTATGGTGGTTTGGAGCTGCATGTACCCCAGAAAAAAAAACAAAAACATGTTCTTAAACTTAACCCATTCCTGTGGGTCTGAATCCATTGTAAGTAGGATCTTTTGATGAAGTTACTTCAGTTAAGGAGTGGCCCAGGATGGGTCTTAATCCTAGTACAGGAGTTGGTTATAGGCAGAATGAAAGTCAGACAGATAGAAAACCACAGGAAGAAAGAAGCTGAAATCAACAAAACCCAGAAGAGAACAGATAGGCCAGCAGAGGCTGCCATGTGCATTGCCATGTGTCAGAGAAGCCAAGGATCAAGAATCACCAACAGCCAGCCCCAGGACACCACAGTCTTTGGTGAGAAAGCATCACCTTGATGATGCCTTGATTTGGACATTTTCCTGACCTCAAAACCGTGAGCCATTAAATTCCCATCATTTAAGCCAACCCTTTGCATGGTGTTTGCTTGAACAGCCAAGGAAACTCAAACAGAGGGCTAGTCAAAAAAAGAGTAAGAAGACAGCTTTAAGCAAAGTCAGGAATAAAAAGGAAATAATACTATATATATCACAATATTGAAATGATATTAAGATTTTATACCAATAAATTTGAAATTTTAGATGAAATGGACATCCAAACAACTTTTAACAAAACTGACAAATGCAAAAGAAAATACAAACAGTCCCAAAACTATTAAGAAATTGAATGTGTAATTTAAAACCTAATCACAGGGAAGCGGATGTGGCTCAAGCAATTGGGCTCCTATCTACTATATAGGAGGTCCAGGGTTCGATTCCTGGGGCCTCCTGGTGAAGGCAAGCTGGCCCACGCAGGAGTACTGGCCCGCACGGAGTGCTGGCCCAAGTGGAGACCTGGCGCAGCAAAATGACACAACAAAAAGAGACACAGAGGAGAGACAATAAGAGACACAGCAGACCAGGGAATTGAGGTGGCACAAGAGATTGAGCACCTCTCTCCAACTCCAGAAGGTCCTAGGATCGGTTCCAGGTGCTGCCTAAAGAGAAGACAAGCAGACACAGAAGAATACACAACGAATGGACACAGAGAGCAGACGGCGAGCACAAAAACAACTGGGGGGGCGGGGAGGGGAAGGGGTGGAGAAACAAATAAATCTTAAAAAAAAAAAAAAACCTAATCACAAAGAAAACTAAAGGCCCAGATGGAGTCACTGATAAATTATGCCAAACATTTAAAGAATAATGTCAATATTGCAACAACAGATATAGGCTGTTTTATATCATCACATAACATGCAGAACTGTGTGGGAGAGAGTGTGGTCTATAATGTGAACTATGGTCCATGCTTAATGGCAAAGCCCCAGGATGTGTTTATCAATTGCAATTAATGTGCCACACTAATAAAGGATGTTCATGTGGAAGGTAGTGGGAGGTGTGGGAGGTGGGGCGTATGGGAATCCCTATATTTTTTGTGTAACATTTATGTAATCTAAGTATCTTTTAAAAAATAAAAAAATTTAAAAAAAGAATAATGTCAATTTATATAAACTCGAGATCAGTATAATCTTGATTAAGAAAGGAAATTACATACCAGTCTCTCTCATGAGCATAGATGCTTAAATCTTGAACAAAACATGAGCAAACCAAATCCAGCAATGTATAAAAAGGATAATCAATCATGCCTAATTTGGGTTTATTCCAGGAACTTAATGTTGGCTATCATTAGAATACAATCAATACAACTTGTCCCAATAACATAATAAAGT
>JAQZBX010116690.1:0-10068 GCA_029593785.1 Cabassous unicinctus
AATTATTTTCCTATATACTTTAAGAGGCAAATGCATAAAACAACAATTACAAATCTATATTTATGGGCAAATAATGTGTAAATATGTTATTTCTCACAATATCAATATAAACAGGATAGAGCTGTGTAGAAGCATAGTTTTTGTATACTGCTGAATCTAAATTAGTATTAATTCAAATTAGATTGCTATAAATTTAAGATGGCATAGCAGTTTGAGATTACTTTTGTCAATCCCCAAAAGAGAAAGTATATGTTTGCAAACTAATCTAGTACTCTGGGTGTGAACACTCTGAATGAATTAGATTCAGCTGAGATGTGTTTGATTATATTACCTATTATGATTAGCATTTTGATTCAATCACATCATTAAGGTGTGACTCAGGTTGAGTTCCCACACTCTTGTTTGGCCTATATAAAGTGCTTATATAAATGGACACTCACTTAAGAAGATTAGATAAGAGAGAAAAAGCTCTGTCATTTTTTATCCTGGAGCCCTCAAGAGAGATGAGCCATTCACCTGATAGTGTACAGCTGATCTAGAAAGTCTGGAAAGACATTAACCATATGCTAAGAGAGATTGGAATCCCTGAGAGACAAGCCCTAACCAGGACAGAGAGAACTGGAAGCCCAGAGGGAAAGGAGAGACCAGGCAGAGATCAGCAACCATCTGGCTTCAGCACACGGCAACTGACTTAGGTGAGAAAGCAACCTTGAGCTTGACTCTTTGCAGCCTTGTAACTATAAGATTTTACCCCAAATAAATACACTTTTTAAAAGTCAATAGATTTCTGGTACTTTGCATCAGCAACCTTTTGACAGACTAATACAGATAGTAAATGTTATCTTGAGGGTAATCACTAAAAAATAACTTAAAAAATACAGATAAGGAAATGGAAAGTTATGAGTATGGTACATTAAAAAAATCAATTAAACACCAGTTGAAATAATAGGGGAAGAATTAAAGAACTGAAAAGGTACACAGCATAGAGAAAATTAATAACAAATTGGCAGACATAAGTTCATCTTTATAGTAATGACTTGAGCAAATACCAAAGTTATATTGGCACAGGTTGTCTCAATTCTAAATCTTTATAACAATGTCACATTTAAGTTTTTTTTACATTAAAGTTTAGGATTTATCTGTGCACTGAATTTGTACTATGCGTGCTATGTACTTTTTATGACTATGTTCCACCAATTTACTCACCTGTTTTCACTTTATTCTTTAATTACAAAAATCATAAAGGAACAATGAAGTATGGTAAAAATGCAAACCACATATTAACATTAAATAACACATGCTGCTTATCTCAGAGTACTAATTTGAGGCCCTGAGACTGAGTAAATTAGATTAGAAGGATTCTGTCACTCTAAGTATACAGGCTTTTCGATTCCTGCAAGTCTTGCTAAGAGATAAAGAATCTCATTCTGTATCCTTTACTGAATCATCCATTTGTAATCATTTTTAGAGAAATGAGGATGTTGGGAGGGATTGATGAGAATGAGGGTATCTTTAAAGAGACTCAGAGAATGATGTGACCTTCATCTCTTCTTTGAAAAGGAAAAGGTATGGTGGTGTTTCTCTATTCTCATACAAGTAAAGAGCTTCATTACAAGTATCATTTTAGAGGGTAGGGATGTTGCCATGGGAGCAATAAACACTTCACTTATTGGAAGCAGAAATTTTATTTTCTTTTGATTGTCCCTGAGTTATGTGGTGGGAGAGTGTTGATTGTCTGTTGTTTGATTCTCATTGAGAAGAGTCTTACTACAGGATGGAACCTATATATATCTGCTTTTGATGACAGGGACTGGGACTGTTGTGTGGGTCACTGTTTTTGGTAAAGATGGCAAGTTGTCCCCTGGACAAATTGGAGAGTAGTGCTTTGGTTCAAAGCTTGATCCTTGGTCAGAAAGGAGTGTTTTATAAGGCTAGTCTGTGAATGCACAACCCCAGGATTCTCTGTTAGTGTTACTTAGGGGTCCAAATTAAATAGCACATTTTTCCACTTGTGCTTGCAAAACATTGAGAAATGATATTAAAAGCAAAGGCAGGAGGGAGGCAGGATGGCATTGGTTTAGGAGGGTAGTCACTGAGAGCCCCCAGATCATGGAGGATTGTGGATGGCATCATGCCCGGGGGTCTGTGCTGTGGGCACATGGAGTGAGAAGCTTGGGACATCTATCTGTGCAGATTGATGGCGTGGACTGAACAGTAGAGATTTGTGAGTTTTAAGCCTGCCTGTGGTGGTTAACACAGATGGCTGAGCCCCCCTCTTAGGGAAAGAAAAAAAAAAAGCCAGTTGGAGCTGCGACTCTGGGCAGGGTCTGGCAACCGGGAGACAGGGCCCGGTGGGAGGGGGCATTCTCTGAGAGTGGGGAGGCTCTGGAAAAAGGGTGAGAGAGCTTTATTTTCTGGGGATTTGGCTGCCTGGAGCCCCTTGCAGTTTGGGCGAACAAAACAGCTGGATTGAATCAACACTCGCTGGAGGGGAGGGGTGAATTTGTTGAGGGAGTTCACTTGCCTAGCTGCCCAGGGATAAGCCCCAGGCCCTGCCAGCTGGGGAAAGGGCACACTATCCAAGAAAGGGAGGGTTCTGGTGGAGGACAAGGAGGTGATTTTTTGCTATCAGTTTGGCTGCCTGGAACCACTCATAGCTTTGGGGAGCAGATAAGCCTGTTTGAAGCAGCGCCAGGCTGAGGGGAGAGGTGAATCTGCTGAGGAAACCTGATTTACCCAGCTGACCGGTGACGCTGGGGCTCTGCTCCAGAAGGGGCGGAGTCGGCCATCTTTAGCATTCTGCACTGACTAACATCAGAGCTTCAGCTCCCCTGGGGAGTCCAGGAATTGGAAAGTGCTTGATTAGTTTCCAAGAGCCCAGTTAGGGTCCCCTCCGTGAGGGGGTTGATCTAGAGGAGGACTTATTTTGGGTCCTGTATTTTGCCAAAAAGAAAAAAAAAAGAGACGGTCACTTTAATAAATGAAAAATAAATTCTTTTAATTTAGTTTAATGGCTAAAAGCTGTTTCAGGACCTGCATATAGAACCTTGCAGGGAAATTGATTGATAAACACAGGCAGGAAGAGAGTATCCATGGGGACCCTAGGGGAAACATTGATCCACCTTAGCTTTGTATGACTGCTTGCCTGTGTAGTTGTTTAGTTTTTCTCTGTTTATTTGTGGTCTATTGCTTTTCTTTCCTCTTTCCACCCCCCTTTCTTTTTTCTTTCATTTTTTTAAAATTAGGTGCTGCTAGCTTGTCTCTTCTTTGCTGTGCTTCTTCTTCAGTAATTTCCCATTCTCTGTCTATATTGATTTCATATTCTAAACTATCTATTATCCTTACTTCATTTTTCTGCCTTCTGCTTTCTGTTGTGGCTCTTATATACCACATTTTTTCATATGCCCACAACTTAAGGGTGACAATTTCTATTCTATCACTTTTGTTTTCTTTTTTTATTAATATTAACTCTTTCCTTTCAGCCCTTCTTCACTCTTTCTTTCCCTCCTCATAATTCTAGCCTTCTAAATCACTATATATATATTCCTCTATTTGGTTTTCCAATCCATTGTAGGTACTCCACTTTTTTTCCCATTTCTCTACACTGCCTACATGAGTTAAATATTCATTTCATTAAGTCTCATTTGGCCCCTCTTCTAACTTTTATTAATATTACTATTATCCTTCTTTCTTCCTCACATCTTTTGATTCCTCTGGCCTTAGTCTTTTGCCTTCAAGGGAACATAGAAAGAAGCAAGGAAATAAAATAAGAAGAAAAAGTGTCAAAGAGAAAACTTAACACACAGGCAGAACAACCAGCTAAATAAAACTCTAGAGCAGAGAGAGAAGCTAATTAAATGAATAAACCCATCTAGATAAAATGATGACTAGAGGGCAAAAAAAAATTACAAACCACACTGAGAAACAAGAAAACATGGACAAGTCCAATGAACAAACTACAAACCAGGAAGTGATGCACACAGAACATTGAACAACTAATCAAAGCTTTCCAAACAAATATCATGGACCAACTTAAAGAAGTGAAGGAAGAGATGAAGGATATAAAGAAGACACTGGGAGAACATACTGAAGAAATTGTAAATGTACCCAAAAAGATAATGGTTATAATGGTGATCAATGGCACAATCCAAGAAATCAAAAAGATCCTGGATTCACATAACAGAGATATGAACAGGCAGAAGAAAGAATTAGTGGTGTGGAAGATAATACAACTTAAATCAAACAGATAGTAGGACAGATAGACTAAAAGATTAAAAAAATCCAGCAGGGACTTAGGGAATTAACCGACAACACAAAATGCACAAACATATGCATTATGGGCATCCCAGAAGGAGAAGAGAAGGGAAAGGGAACAGAAGGAATGTTGAAGGAAATAATGGCTGAAATCTTCCCAGCCCTATTGAGAGAGATGAATGTGCAGATCCAGGAAGCACAGCACACGCCAAAGAGTATAAATCCCAACAGGCCAACTCCAAGACATATGCTTGTCAAAATGTCCAATGCTCAAGACAAAGAGAAAGCACTCAAGGCAGCAAGATAAAAGAGAACCATCACATACAAGGGAAGCACAATAAGATTAAGTGCTGATATCTTAGCTGAAACCATGGAGGCAAGAAAGCAGTGGTATGACATAGTCAAAGTACCAAGAGAAAAAAACTTCCAACAATGAATTCTCTATCCAGCAACACTGGCATTCAAAAATGATGGAGAGTTCAAAATATTCACAGATAAACAGAAATTAAGAGAATATGTCAATAAGAAACATGCACTTACAGAAATACTAAAGGGAGTTTTACAAGTTGAAAAGAAAAAACAAGGGAGAGAGAGAGTTGGAGGAGAGTTTAAAAACAACTAAAAGGACAAAAACAAAAGAAAACTACATATGACATACATTAACCTGAAGAAAAAATGGCTGAAGTAAGAAATTCGTTATGAGTAATAACACAGAATGTTAATGGATTAAATTCACCAATCAAGAGACACAGATTGGCAGAATGGACAAGGAAATATGATCCATCTATATGCTGTCTTCAAGAAACCCACCTTCGACCCAGGGATCCAAGGAGGCTGAAAGTGAATGGCTGGAAAAAGATTTTACAAGTTAATAATAGCCAAAAAAAGGAAGGAGTAGCTATTCTAATATCAGACAAAATAGACTTTAAATGCAAAACTATTGTAAGAGAGAAAGATGGACACTATAAATTAGTAAAAGGGGTAATCTCACAAGAACAGAGAACAATCATAAACATTTATGCACCTAATTGGGGGGCCTCAAAATACATGAGGCAAACTATGGAAAAACTAAGTGGATAAATAAATGCCTCTACAATTATAGCAGGGGACTTTAATACACCATTATCATCATTAGACAGAGCATCTAGACAGAGAATCAATAAATAACCAAAGACGCTCAGCAATACATTAGAGGACCTGGACTTAATAGACATATAGAGAAAACTATAGCCAAATACGGCAGGATTTACATTCTTCTCGAGTGCGCATGGATCATACTCCAAGATAGACCACATGCTAGGCCACAGAACAATTCTCAATGAATTCAGAAAGTTTGAGATTATACAAAATAATTTCTCTGACCACAATGGAATGAAATTGGAAATCACTAAGGGCTAGAGAAACAGATTAGATGCAAAGATATGAAAGTTGAACAACACACTCTTAGACAAACAGTGGGTCAAGGAGGAAATCTCAGAAGATACCAGGAATTACCTTGAAATCAATGAAAATGACAACACCACATATCAAAACATATGGGATGCAGCCAAAGCAGTCTTGAGAGGGAAGTTCATACCCATAAATACATACATTAAAAAAGAAGAAAGAGCTAAAATTGAATACCTAACTGCGCACATGTAGGAATTGGAAAAACAAACACAAACTAAACCTAAACGAAGTAGAAAGAAGGAAATAACAAAGATCAGAGCAGAACTAAATGAAATAGTGAATAAGAAAGCAATAAAAACAATAAACTGAACTAAAAGCTGGTTCTTTGAGAAGAACAATAAAATTGACAAAACCTTAGCCAGACTAACAAAGAAAAAGAGAGAACAGATGCAAATATACAAAATAAAGATTGAGCAAAGGGATATCATTACTGACCCCACAGAAATAAAGAGTATCATAAGAGGATACTTTGTGAAATTATATGCCAACAAGAATGATAACTTAGAAGAAATGGACAAGTTTCTAGAAACTCACATATAGCCTACAATGATCAAAGAAGAAATTGATGAGCTCAACAGTCCAATTACAAGTAAGGAGATAGACTCAGTCATCAAAAACCTCTCAACAAAGAAGAGCCCAGGATCAGATGGCTTCACAGCTGAAATCTACCAAACATTCCAGAAAGAGCTAACACCAATTCTGCTTAAGCTCTTCCAAGAAATAGAAGTAGAAGGAATATTGCCTAACTCATTCTATGATGCCAACATTACCCTTATACCATAACCAAACAAAGATACCACAAGAAAGGAAAATTACAGACGAATTTCTCTAATGAACCAAGATGCTAAAATCCTCAACAAAATACTTGCTAATCGCATTCAGTAACATATCAAAAGGATTATACACCATGACCAAGTGGGTTTTATCCTGCGTATGCCAGGAAAGTTCAACATAAGAAAATCAATCAATGTAATACACCACATAAACAGATTGAAAGAAAAAAATCACATGATCATCTCCATAGATGCAGAAAAAGCATACGACAAAATACAGCACACTTTCCTGATAAAAACACTACAAAAGATAGGAATAGAAGGAAACTTTCTGAATATGATAAAAGGTATATATGAAAAACCCAAAGCTAACATCATCTTCAATGGTGAAATCCTAAAAGCCTGCCCTCTGAGATCAGGAACAAGACAAGGATACCCACTATCACCACTCCTATTTATCATTGTCTTAGAAGTACTTGCGTGAGCACTGAGGCAAGAAAAGTACCTAAAATGCATCCAGATTGCAAAAGAACAAGTAAAAATTTCATTATTTACAGACGGTATGATCCTATATGTAGAAAGTCCTGAAAATCTACAACAAAGCTTCTAGAATTTATAAAGGAGTTCAGTAATGTTGCAGGCTATAAGATCAATGCCCAAAAATCAGTAGCATTTCTGTACACCAATAATGAGCAATCTGAGGAGGAAATGAAAAAAAAAACCATTTACAATTGTAACTAAAGCAATCAAATACCTAGGAATAAATTTAACTAAAGATGTAAAGGACTTTTATACAGAAAACTACAAAACACTGTTAAGGGAATTGAAAGAAGACTCAAATAAATGGAAAAATATTCCCTGTTCATGGATAGGAAAACTAAACATCATCAAGATGTCTATCCTACCCAAACTAATCTACAGCTTTAATTAAATCCCAATAAAATTCAACACTGTATTTTTTAAGGAACTGGAAAAAATAACCACAAACATATTTGGATAGGTAAGTGGACCCGAATTGCCAAAGACATATTGGAAAAGAAAATGAAGTTGGAGATATCACATTAACTGACTTTAAAACCTACTACAAAGCTACAGTGATCAAAACTGCATCATATTGGCAGAAGGACAGACCTACTGACCAATGGAACCAAATTGAAAGTTCTAATATAGATCGTCATGTATACAGTTATCTGATATTCGACAAGGCCATGAAGCCCACTGAGTTTGGAGAGAATTGCCTTTTTAACAAGTGGTGCTTGGAGAACTGCATATCCATATCCAAGAGAATGAGAAAAGAATACCATCTCACAACTTATACAAAAATCAACTCAAGACAGATCAAAGATCTAAATATAAGACCCAAAATCATAAAGAACTTGGAAGATAATGTAGGCAAGCATCTACAGGGCCTTGTAATAGGAAATGGTTTCATGAACTTCACAGCCAAAGTACGAGCAACAATAAAAAAAATAGATGAATGGGATCTCATCAAAATTAAAAACTTCTGTACCTCAAAGAATGTTATTAAGAAAATAAAAAGGCAGCCTTCTCAGTGGGAGAAAATATTTGGCAACCATATAACTGATAGGAGCCTAATATCCTACATATATTAAGAAATCCTACACCTCGAAAATAAAAAGACAAACAATCCATTTTAAAAATGGGCAAGTGACCTGAAAAGACACTTCTCCAAGGAAGAAATACAAATGGCTAAAAAGCACAAGAAAAAATGCTCAAATCGCTAGCTATTAGGGAAATGCAAATCAAAACCACAATGAGATACAATCTTACACCCATCAGAATGGCAGCTATTAAAAAAACAGCAGAATATAAGTGTTGGAGAGGATGTGGAGGAGATAAGAACCCTCACCCACAGCTGGTGGGATTGTGGAATGATCCAGCCACTGTGGAGGATAGTTTGGTGATTCCTCAGAAAACTAACAATAGATCTTCCATATGATCCAGTGATTTCACTACTGGGTATATACCCAGAAGAATTGAAATCAAAGACACAAACAGATATATGCACACCAATGTTCATAGTGGCATTGTTCACAATTGCCAAAAATTGGAATCAACCCCAGTGCCCGTCAACAGATGAATGGATAATCAAAATGTGGTACATACATACAATGGAATATTACTCAGCTGTTAGAAGGAATAAAGTGCTAACACATGGAATAACATGGAAGAATCTTGAAGACCTTATGTTGAGTGAAGCAAGCCAGGCATTGAAGGATGAACAATTTATGACCTCACTGATTTGAATTGAGGAAAGTTAACAGTCTCTGAGTACCACTGTCTGAAATATAGGTTAACAAGGGAGAGAGAGAGAAGGGTAGGTTGCGAGCCCTTACCCATATGGACATAATCTATGGAAAATTGATAGAATATAGTTAGATATTGAAGGATAGGAAAGGTGGGTAATGATATTACTGGGTTTGGTGGTGCAGGGTTAACAGGTGGGTGGATTACGAAGGGCAGGTTAGAATACTCAGGACATGTAACTATGAATCTTGTCATCCCATGAGCCAAGTCATGGGAGTGTCATATGCCCCAGGGGGATGGGGAGGAAGGAAAAGAAAAGATCAAATGGGGTATTTAGTGGTCATGGGAAATGTTCTTCATTATCTTACAGTAATGGACAAAGAACATGGCAAATATCATAAAAAACATTAAACTGTACCATCTAATATGTAAACTATACTGTAAACCATTGACAATGTTTAATAGCTATGTTTCACTATCTGTATAACAGTTAAAACAATGCTACGACCCACACACATGCACAAATAAGGTTTTAATATGGTGTGGGGAAGGGGGAGGGAGGTTGGGTATATGGTATTCTCTAGTATTCTGTGTGTCTTTGCTGTGACCTAAAACTTCTTTGAAAACTAAATGAAAATTTGGGAGACACTGGGGAATGAGAGGGGGAAGATGTCACGGTACACACTGAACATCCAATAATGCAGTGATAAAAGGAGAAAAAATAAAAATAAAAATAATAATAATAATTTAAATTAAAAATGAAAGTAAAAAAAGAAAAAGAAAAAAATTTTTCTTTTGTTTTTTTCCCATTTTTTTTTAATATCCCAACCCGAAAATTATATTTTATTTTTAGTTCTTTTTTTCTGAGTTTTCTTGTATTTTATCTCTTGCATTTAAACTTATCACTATTGTTTCATTTTCCTATTAATTGTATTTGTTTATTATATGGGCTTCATCTTCAAAGAAGGTACAGGTCATAGAAGGTTTAAAATGGGGGCTGCAGAAGATCATTGGTTGGGGATGTCTGAGATGGGGGATTCATGGGAGTAAGTTCATCTGAATATACATGAAAGATATATAAAATTGTTCAAATGATCGAGGGATGTGGCATGGTCATGGTGGGTAGAAAATCACTCAATAAATGAGGGAATGCTAAATTCCCAGCCTGGAGAGCTGTGCCACATTTTCCAAGGGAGCAGCAACAGTCCCCCGAGTCCAGGGGCAGTGTGTGGCAAAAGAGGATGGCCCACTGTTGGGTTCTTGTTATTGATGATTAGCCTTTTGAGTCTATGCTCTTGTAATTGAAACTTGGCCTACTGTTATG
>JAQZBX010117681.1:0-10505 GCA_029593785.1 Cabassous unicinctus
GTAAATATTTGTCAGTTTTAGTAATTTTTTAAAGAAATTTTGATTATGTTGGTTCTCTCTATTGTTTCTTTTTTGTAGATGTTCTCTACTGCATTTATCTCAACTCTAATATTAGTTTTTTTCCTTCTGCTTATTTTGAATTGAGCTTACTCCTTTTTGTCCAGTTTTCAAGTTTTGAGATTAGGTCTTTGATTTTAAGTCTTTCTTCTTTTATAATTAAGTATTTAGTGCTATAAATTTCCCTCTCAGCACTGTCTTTTCTGAATCCATATACTGTGGTATCATGCATTTTCATTTTCATTCACCTCAAGACATTGCCTAATGTACTTTATGATTTCCTCTTATCCATTTCTTGTTTAAGATTGCATTGTTTAAATTCCACATATTTGTAAATTTTCCATTTCTCCCTTTGTTATTGACTTCAAGGTTCTTTCTGTTGTGGCCAGAGTTTATACATTGTATGATTTTAATAATTTTGATTGATTGAGACTTTTCTATGGCCTAATATATGGTCTATTCTGGAGAACAATTTATGAGCACTCAAGGAAAATGTGAATTCTGTATTTTTTAAATAAAATAACCTTTATTTTTAAAAAGGTTTTAGATTATAGAAAAGTTACATTGTAAATGTAAGGGATTCTCATAAACCACAAACCCTCTCTATCCCACATTTCCCCCTATTAATAACATCTTACAATATTGTGCTATATTTGTTATAATTGATGAATAAATATTGAAGCATTGCTAGTAACCAAGGTCTATAGTTTACATTGTGGTTTACACTTAAATACAATCACTTACAGTGCTCTATTTTCCACCTATTATTCCTTCACCTCCTTTCAGAACCTCTCATGACCACTATCTATATATCAATATTACATGATCTTCCACTACTGCAATATTAATAAGTTTACTTTGTCCATTATTTCATTCCCCCCTATGCTTGTTCATTCCTCAACCTTGATTATTTTGGGATGGTGATACCCGTTCTGTCTCAGATAAAGATGGGGCTCAGATCACATGGTGCGATGGAAGGCAATGTTTTCTTGCAGTTCAAGTTATTCTTTGTTTTTTGGATGGGTGTTTTCCATCATCATCATTTAGATAGTTTTCCTGGGCATGTCGAATGAACTGGAGAGTAGGTGTTGGCTGCATCTCTTCTGAGATTTAGGGCTCAACCTGCATATGAACAGATTGAAGATTTAAGTTTCTAAAACAAACATTTAATGAGTATAGTGCTAATTAGATGGCTCAGATAAACAGGGTAGTAGGATCATGTAAGGGAAAATATAAATGTGTCTAACTCTATTTCTTTGAATACATATGTTTTCATATATACAAAGGTAAGGCCTACTGACATGGTGCTGATTTCAAGGGTTTGTGTACTGTTCCTATAGTCTCTGGATGGCTGTAGAGCCCTCAGGAGCACCTCCATATAAGGCTTTGTTTACAGTAGCAATTAGTGAGATCTGCCTGAGACTTGCATAACTGCAACCTCTGGAATGAACTCCCCAATCATGTTGAAATCTCTTAACTGAAAAGCCCTTTTTGTATTTAATGCTTCACCCCCCCTGGTCAAGGTCTTTTTCCAAATGCATCACTGGTTGGTAATTTGTATTAATACTTCAGTGCTAGGGAGGCTCATCCCCAAGAGTCTTGTACTATGCAGGGGGAATGGTAGTGCATTTATTTATTCAATTTGGCTTAGAGAGAGACCACATTTGACTAACAAGGAGGTTTTCAGCAGGAAAACTTTAGGCAATAAATATTATTAGGCTAAGATACAAGTTTGCAAGAATAAGGTTCATAGTTACATGCTTTAATATTGTTGACTTTGCATAATTGTCTGTATTCTTTTATTAGGCACTGCCTATGTACTTGGGAGATTCTTAATCCTCTTTTTGAGAACATATCAGTAATTCTCAGGATTGAAGTTTAATATTTTGTTGTTTATTGTGAGTGTTTTGATCCACTGAGATAGCACCTTATGGCAAGATGACACATTCATATTTCATAGAAGTATGCCACAAGTGCACCCTTTCTCACGCATCCCCACACCATTGAACCACTTCACCAGTGACCCTCCTCTGCCACATTTGCCAAAAGAACATTCCCACAATTTTATTTTCATCCACAGATCTCCATTTTCCCAAAGTTCACTATTCCTTCCTCTAGCTGTCCCCCCTTTTCCATGGATAGCCCAACTTTCCCCACCAACCCTGCTCATCTTCACACTCCAGCACTGTTGACCCCACTCACATCCCTGCATCACCATCATCACCATCTACTGCCAAAACTTTCTTTCCATCTTATCATTTGTTCTGCCCAGATTCAACATTGGCTCACCATTCTGTACACCCTTTCTATCTCCTGCTAACTTATCATCCATAGTTTGTATCTGTGAAGCTGCTCAATATCCTTGGGTCATATCAGTGCAGTCATGCAATATTTGTCCTTTAGTGACTAGCTTACTTCACTCATCATAAAGTTTTTGAATTTCATCCATGTTGTCACATGTGTCAATATTTCATTCCTTCTTACAGCTGAGTAATAGTCCATCATATCTATATACTACATTATGTGTATCCATTCATCCACTGATGGACACTTGAAATGATTCTAAATTTTGGCATTAGTGAATAATGACATTATGAATGTTGGTGTGAGATATCTTTTCACATCCCTGCTTTCAATCTTTCTGAGTATATACCTAATAGTAGGGTTGTTGGATCATATGGTAATTCTATACTTAGTTTCCTGAGAAACTGCCAGACTGTCCTCCAAAGTGGCTGCACCAATCTACATTCCCACTAGCAGTGAATGAGTGTTCCCATTCATTACATTCCCTCAAAAACCTGTAGGTTTCAGTTTTTCTAAAAAATACCAGCCAGTATAATAGGTATAAGATATCTCATTGTGGTTTTGATTTGCATTTCTTAATGGCTAGTGAGAAGGAGCATCATATGATCATCTCTATTGATGTATAAAAAGCATTTGACAAGAGAGAGTAGGCTTTCTTGATTAAAAAAAAAAGCACATCGAAAGATAAGAATAGAAGGAAACTTCTTTAAAATGTTAAAAGGTATATTTGAAAAACCCACAGCTAACATAATACTCAATGGTGAAAGGTTAAAGGCTTTCTCTCTAATATCTAGAAAAAGGCAAGGATACCCACTATCACAGCTCTTATGTAAGATTGAATTAAAAGTACTTATCAAGCCCTTAGACAAGAAAAAGAAATAAAAGAAATCCAAATAGGAAAAGAAGTAAAACTTTTACTACTTGCAGATGACATGATCTTATATATAGAAAGCCCTAAAACAAAGCTTCTAGATCCAATAAATGAGTTCAGATACAAGATACAAGATCAACAAGCAAATATCAGTAGACATTCTGTACAATAATAGTGAACAATCTCAGGAAGAAATCAAGAAATAAATTCCATTACATTAGTAACCAAAAGAATCAAATATCTTTGAATCAACTAAACTACAGATGTAAAGGACATGTACATAGAAAACTACCAAACATTTTAAAGGAAAACAAAGAAGACTTAAATAAATAGAAGAATATCCCATGTTCGTGGATTGGAAGACCAAATATCATTAATATGTCTATCCTACACAAATTGATTTATGGATTTAACACAATTCCAATAAAAATTACAACAGCATTTTTTATGAACATGAAAGGCCAATTATGAAATTTATTTGGATTGTCAAAGGGCACAAACATATTGACAAAAAAATAAATTAGAGGAATTATTCTTCATGATGGTAACACATATTATAAAGTTACAGTGGTCAAAACTGCATTGTTTGGCACAAGGATAGACAATACTGACCAATGGAACTGAATTGATAATTTTGATATAGATCCATCCATGCATATATGGCCAACTGATATTCGACAAGTTCACCACGCCTACTCAACTGAGACAGAAATGTTGCTGTGGGAGAACTGGATATCCATATCCAAAAGAATAAGAGAGGATCACCATTTCACACTGTATACAAAAATTAACTCAAGATAGATCAAAGACCCAAATATGAGAGCCAAGACAATAAAGCTTCTAAAACATAATGTAGGGAAGCATCTATAAGATCTTGTAGTAGGAAATGGTTTCATAAACTTTATACCCATAACACAAGCAATGAGAGAAAGAGTAGTTGAATGGAACCTCTTCAAAATTAAGAAATGTGTGCTTCAAAGGACTTTGTCAAGAAAGTGAAAAAGCAGTCTATTCAATGGGAGAAAATATTTGGGAACTGCTGATCCAATAAGGGTCGCATATCAAATATATATAAAGAACACTTACATCTCAAAAATAAGTACAAGCAATCCATTTAAAAAATGGGCAAAAGGTTTGAATAGACACTCTTCCAAAGAGGAAATACAAATGGCAAAAAGGACATGAAATGATGTGTAATCACTTTTTGTTGTGTGAAGTGTTCTAAATATGGCTAAGTCTAGGTAGTTTAGAGTATCATCAAGACTTGCAATTCTTCATTGATTCTATGACTAGTTGTTCTACTTATTATTGAAAGTGGCATATTAAGTTTTTCTACTGTTAATGTAGAACTATCTATTTCTTCCTTCAAATTTGTCAGTATTTGCCTCAAATAGTTTAGGACTCTGCTGTTAGGAGCATATATATTTATAATTGCTCCATCTCCTTCTTTAATTTTTCCCTTTATCAGTATTCAATCACTGTCTTTGGCTTTGTAACTTCTTTTGACTTAAAGTCTATTTTATCTGGTATTAGTATAGCTATCCCAGGTCTCTTTTGATTAATACTTGCATGCTTACTTTCTCTTTCAGCCTACTGATATCTTTGAGTTTAAGATACGTATCTTGCAGACAGCAAAGAGTTGGGTCATGTTTTTATACATCTGCTAATCTCTGCCTTTTGACTGGAAAGTTTAATCTACTTTCATTAAAAGTCACTACTGATAATGCAGGAACATCTTTTACCATTTTGTTATTTAGGCTTTTAAATCTTATACTTTCTGTCCTTCAGTTTTCCCATGAATCTCTACTTTTATATTTATCTGATTTTCTCTGTTATAGTATTTGCATCCTTTCTCTTTCATATCTGGATATATTTTTCATCTATTTTCTTTGTTGTTACCATGGTTTCAAAAATTATTAAAACTACATTTATATCAATCATATTTGGTTTGATACCAATTTAAATTTAATATCATATATATGTGCTTCTTTTCCGGCCCTACATCCCTCACCTATTTTTTATTTTTTTTTTATTTTTAAAGAAGCTTTAGATTACATAAGTTTTACATAAAAAACATAGGTGATTCCCATATCCCCCCCCATCCCCTTTCCACAATTTCCCACATTAACAACATCTTTCATTAGTGTGGTACATTTGTTACAATTGATGAATGCATATTGAAGTATTGTTATGAACCAAGGACTATAGTTTGCATTATATTTTAAACTTTGCCCTGCCTCACTGTTCTTTGTACTTGTTACAACTTATATCTTTGCACATTATGTGTCCAAAGTCATAGATTTAGTTTTACTATTTATACATTTACATTTTAGCACCTCTAGGAAGTAAAATCAAGTGTATATTTTGCAACTATGTATGCCTAATATCTTTTCTAATAATTATATTGGTTTCTAAAAAAAGATTTATTTATCTCTCCCCACCCCCTCATTGATTGCACTTTCTGTGTCTGTTTGTCTTCTTTGTTTCTTTAGGAAGCACGGGGATGTGAACCCGAGACCTCCGAAGTGAGAAGGAGGCAACTAATGGCATAAGCCAACTCCATTTCCTGTTTTGTTGTTTCTTGTTATATTTTTCCTCTTGTGTCTCTTGTTGTGTGATCTTGTTGCATCAGCTTGCTGTGCCTGCTAGTCATGACAGCTCGCTGTCCTGCTCATCCTCTTCAAGAGGCACCGGAAACCTCTGCTCCTTGCTTTGATGTGTCTCTCATTATGTTTTTCTTCATGTGGCTTTTGTTCTGTCAGTTTGTTGTGTCAGCTTGCCATGGCTGCCCATCACTCCAGCACACTGTCTTCTTTAGGAAGTACTGGAAACTGAACCACGGACCTCCCATATGGTAGGTAGGAGCCCAGTCACTTGAGCCACATCTGCTTCCTAATATCTTTTTATTAGTTTCCAGACATTGTAATTTTTACCTTAAAGGGTGGTTAATATTTTTTCATTTAAATTTTTTTATTTAAGTATATCATGTATACATGAAAATACATATACAATATGTGCATAGTAAAAGTTGTAAACTTACAAAACAAACATGCATATTATCACACAGGGCTCCCATATATCACCTCAACAACACCTTATATTGTTGTGAAATATTTATTACAAACTATGAAAGACGATTGTCAAAATATTGCTATTAACTATTGCCAATATCTTACATTTGGTGTATATTTCCCCAACCTACCTGAATATTAATGTCCTGTTTTATATATGTTATTGTTCATGAGAGAACATTTCCTTATTTGTCTTGTTAACCATAGACCATCTTCTACCATGGGATTCACTGTGTTATATAATTCCATGCTTTGTATAATCCATTCAAAGTATACGCTCAGTGGCTCTCATTTTCATCACACAGTTGTGCTATCATCAACTCAGTCAATTTTAGAACATTTTCATTGCTCCAAAAGGAAAGCTTCCATAACTTCTTATATCCTGCTTTTGCTGAAGCTTATTAAGTGCTTAATATTGTTGTATAGACATAAATATGCTTGAGCCTTGCTATGGGATATAGTTAACTTTTTCATCAACCATTGCCTCAATCTAGGGCTAATTCTAGGCTACTAAGTCAAGTCTTTCTTATTATCCAAATATTGAATTGCATTGTGTTTATCCCCTTAGGTTCAATTCATTTGTTTCTGGTAATCAGGCATCACTATCATCCACAACTAGATATGTATCATTATGGGAAATATTATTTTTACATGCCAATTTTTAAGGGTGGTTTTTTCATGTGGCACTGATACTTATTGCACCTTGACTGAAAAGCAGCAGAAGCAATTGGTAGTATTTTGTTAGAAATAGAATGAATTTTTGAACCATTTGGGAAGCACTAATATATTTACAATATTTACTTTTCATAAACATGGATTTTTTCCAATTTATTTAGGTCATCTCTTCAATGGAGTTGAAGGCTTTTTCTCCCCAATAATTTTACAGAACTATTGGAAATGTATTATTAAATCTTTTACATTTGGATTTAATTTTTATAACTTTATTGATGGCATATAGAATTTAAATTCCATCATTTTGCTAGTTTTTCATCCTTCAAACTTTCTAAAATCTTGTTAGTTTTAACTTGATTCCAAATTGTCACTTTTTAAACATTCTATGAAACCTCACCTTTATTTTTTATATTTTATTATATTTTTGGCATACATTGATTTATGTGAATTCCAGTAAAAGTTTGAAGTGACCATGGTGAAGGTAGATGTTTTGTTCCAGATGGAAAGGTAATAGTTTTAAATTTGATAATTTTAAATGACAGTTGAGGAACTAATTGCTTTTTCATGTTTTCAGTAATTTTACTTCATTTTCCTCTTTTAAAAAAGAGATCTGATGATATTCTGATAATCTTAAAACATTAAAGCAACTTGTGCTTCTACCATAAGGTCAAATTGGAGAAAATTTGTTTTTAATTTACTGCAATATTTTATTGCTAAATGTTCTTAAATATTTGGCTCTAGTTTGAAGAGTACAGTTACTCTTTACTATTGTTTTATTATACTTCCCTGATTATTTTTTAGTGACAAGAACATATTTTCTTAATGTAATGACATAATGAAGCAATCTTATTTTTTATATTCTCTAATGGGTTTTCTCTGAGATGATAAAGTTTGCTTCTTTCAATGCCTGGGGGAAATTTTGTAAAAAAAATCTAGACAACATTATTTCTTTATTGGAATTTTATATTACTGATTAAATTTCTTTTGTGAGTAGACTCTAATAGATAATTTTGAAGCATCACCTATATCCCTGTTTCTTGACACTTCATTGCATACCAGCTCACCCCCAAACATACACTTTCATTTCCTGCCTGAGAGCTTTTGCTGGTCTCAGAGTCCAGTTAAGTTATGGACTAGAAGGATCATAAATTTTTTGTATTCTATGCTAAAATTTCCAGCAATGACTTAAGGATTGATACATATTTATATGCCCCAAATACTTAGCCCATTTTGTGATAACTATGACGTACATGTTTTAGATTGGCTCCCAAAATTCTGTGGTGGATTTGGTTCCAATTGTCCAAAGTGGTAGTTTGCTTCATATCTCCCCTTTTTTGGCTGTTTTTCCCTGTCTCACTTTTGGAATAATCTGCAAAATTAAAAACAAAATCAGTATACTTTACCTGTGTTTTCTAAGGAAGTTGACACTAGAAGTGTTGCGGGAGACATGTCCTTAATATAACATTTTGAACTGAGATTAATCACAAAATAGGAGACACCAGGATTGCACATTTTGCAAAAAAAGTGGCATTTTGAAGAATCAATATTACTCATAATTTCCCTCCAGTAAATTGGAATAGGATGCAGGCTGAATGAGATGAGCTTATGACATATGTCTCTAGCATTTCAGATATGTGAACAATGAACATTGGGAACATTGAAATAAGAACCATGGAAATTGTTGGTGTTATTGAATGCCACTGATTTTGTGTGGCATGGAAACCTGAGACCCAAATCCATCCCAGATTTAAAAGAAGGGGCAACAGCTTTGACCTCTTGCTGGGATAGTTCACATATGTACAGAGATGTGAGATTGTGTTACTGATCATTCTTGAGGATGATCTCTTATGTCTAAAGACATTGCAAAGAACTCACTTTATGATTAATTCTTAGAGTGTGATATTTCACTTCTCAATGTCAAATTCTACCCCCTCATTTATCCTAGACAAATAATTAGTGTTTAAACGCAACTCCTGAAGAGGATGGGTTGGGTGGCTGCAAGACCAAAGAACATACCTGGCACAGAGTCAGGCATAGCTTTTTTGGGACTTACAGATGAGAGAGTCTTTGGCAGTGGCAGGCTAAATAATGAAAGTAGTGCTCCACAAGGAGGTGAGATAATAAGGGGCACTATATAGGGTTCATAACAAAGATATTTCATAACAAAGTTTATGCTAGGGTTACATGAATCATATAAATGGGGACTGGTGTTATTCTAAGAATGAAGTGTACATCCTGGAGAAAATTACAGTTTATAATACCATGTGTACATTGTTTCCCTGTGGGGAGGTCTGCTACATTTTAACTTGTGTACTAGTGCATGCAGGTTGTTATGTTCTGAGGGCTAAGTTTTCCATAGGGAGGGGGAGTCAGGCCCAGTGATGCACTGGATCCCCACTCACAATTTACCCCAATGCATCAGCTTGTGTTGCCCATGTGGCACACTGCATCCACATTTTATAACAACAGTATAACAGCAGAATAATAAGAGTCATCCACCAAAAGCTGATAGACCTACAAAGCTATGCCCCCAGGGCCAAGAAAGGAATTAAATCAGTTAGACAAGGTATCAATAGATATCCACAACATTAAAGATTCATGAGTCTCATTATAAGATGGAAACGGTCTCATTCCAAACTAGTTGATGAGTCATACTCTGCCACGCCAGCAAAGTGTTCTATGCTGTCCAATTTGCAGGAGTTAATGGTCCAAGGAAGCCCAGGAGCACCTGAGCATGGTAAGTCTGTGCAAACCCAACATTGGGTCCAATTGTGGCCATGGGTTACTCCCAAAGCCCATGTAAAAGTATTGGCTAGGGTGCTATGGGTGAAAAGAAAGATGTTTATGGGGAATAAGGGGAAGATCATGCTGGTTTAACAGTATACAAGCTCCAATTTCATTAGTAGATAACAAAGTACCAGGTAGGGGATTTCTGTGAGGATGCTTATATTTTCCCCTTCTAGATTTTTGAATTTTCTGCTGTGACATCAACAAACAATTTAGGTATAAAGAGAGTCCACATAGAAACATAAAAGGCCCTGGTGGTAATAGGAGACCTTGGGTAACCAACAAAGATTTTTACTGATAATTTTTGTATAAACTGTGGTCTTTTAACAATGTTCTAGGTGACTTCTATTCCACATGGTCTTAAGAATCCTAACCAGCAAGGCTGCATAGGCCAGTGCCATGGCCAAAGGACCTCCTTTTCCCCAATTTGAATAGTTTGAGGAAGAGGGAACAACAGATTATTGCTACTCCATCTTTTAGGCTGTAGGACCACTGGCATTTTAACTTGTATTCCCAATGCCTGCATAGGCCCGGCAGTTAGCATTTCAACAGGATCAGAGGCTACAATCTGCATTGAATTTAAATGAGTAAGGGCTGGGTATAGTCTTTTAGTCCATTGTTGTAAAGATCCATAGTAACTTTTTATTTTTCCTTTAAAAGGCCATCCACTCTTTATATGACCAGTTCCTGTGGGGTTATATGGTAAATGAAAAGTGCAAACAATGTCCTGATACCTAACCAAA
>JAQZBX010118736.1:0-10161 GCA_029593785.1 Cabassous unicinctus
GTGAGCTGTCTTTCATCACAGGGCTGCAAAGAGGAGCTTTTTGTTCTTTCTCTTTATTGTTCCTTAAGCAATTTCAAATACTACCCGATTCCCAGCTGTACCTGAAATCCTGGCCCGTGAAAGCACTATTGTTGTTGTAACTGGGCAAAGTTATTAATAATAATGACCAGCATTTATCTAAGGTCTACTATGTGCTGGGCACTTCCCATGCATTATCCTATATAACGCTTAGATCAGCCTGTAAGGTAGGAGCTACTATAATTTCCCCCATTTTTCAATTGAGAAAACTGAGATTAAGGAACTGGCCCTAAAACGAAAAGCTAATAAATAACAGAGCCAGTTTCAAACGAGAGCATCCACACACCTAATTCTTTCTACACCCGGAGTTTTTAACCTTTTTTGTTCCAGGGGTCAGGTGAAAACCATGGGCCCCATACTAAGCCCACACTAAAATGTGTATTATTTAATAAATATATCACACCTGCACCAACACGTCCCCACAAGAATAAGGTTTTTTTGAATTTCAATTCAGGCTCACGGACCCTTGGTTAAGAACCCCTGTTCTACACTACGTTCAGACAACACTGGCCAGTGTGAAGAATGATCTGGGAGCTACACATCTATAAAAGTTAACAGGCCCCTAAGAACATTTGGAAATCAAACATATTTCTATATGTCTATCTTGCCACTCCTCTTGAAAATCACAATGATTTCTTGTGGTCTCTATACTGCAACAAACTATGAAATGACCTAGAGAGATATAAACAAAAGTCCCTTTGTTCTGTTGGTCTCACAAATATTTTTTTTATGTTATTAGATCAATAGGAATTCTCTTTGGCCAAAAAAAAAAAATGTATTGATTTCTACTCCGGCTGTGTTATGCCCTTTCCTTCTTTCATATGAATCTTGGTGCTTCTCTTAGGTGCCATATCTCTCTAGGTTAAGTGAAAAAAAACATTCAAAGAGAACACATCATTTCCAGTACACATTGTATTTCCAATACAAATGTGTCATGGCATTGCCCTATTTAACATTCCCAACAATCTGCAAAGATAGACTCTGTCCTTCCCATTTCCAGCATGAGGGAATGAGCCCAAGGATATCGAGTGTCATGTTTAATATCACACAGCTAGAAAGGAGCCAAGGAGCTCTCTGATCCTAGGTCCATTGACTCCAAAGGCTTTCTCTCTCTCTCCTCTTATTCTCCTTTCTCTTTCCACCACTTCTGTACTTTTAAAATATAGATTACATAAAACTAAAGCCTAAATAGGGAGCAGGGAATGAAGGGTAAGGATGTAAAATATTTTTAAACATATGAGATTTCCTGGTTTCTCTGAGGTCTTGGCGGGTACTTATCCCCTGAAGCCCCATCGTGTTGGGACCCCCAGTGCCATTCAGCTGACGTCTCTGCTCTCCTTTCCATCCTTTCTCCTGGGTTTAGCCAGTGAGGAATACATAGCGTGCGTTGGCATGTATGACACAGTGAATGGCTGAGCCAGTCTCACTTTCAGTGATTTGTCTGTCTGAGATTTGAGTCTGACGTGGTTAATGCAGTTTGGAAGATGCAAGGCCTTTTCCCCCCATGTTGAAACTGTGTAATGTTATACTGCCACCCTGTGGCTCTTTCATGGTGAGCTCAGAAACAAAGCCGTGGCTTGACCACACCACCATGTAAACCATAGGGGGGTTGGAGCAAGGCCTGAAAGAGAAAAGGAGGTTTGGAAAAGAATATGGACGAGATGCCCAAACTTGTCAGGGAAAACATAGGTCATGTTTGTCCCAAAATACTTTATAGGATTTGGAGTCAGACAAATCAGAGTTTAAACTTGCCATCCAAATAACTCCTTCCCTGAGCCTCGGTTACTTGTCTGTAAAATGAGAACAGCAATAACTTCTCAGGACTGTTGTAAGAATTACACAAGACGAGGCATGCAAAGTGGTTAGCCTTCAGCCGGCCACATAATAAGCTTTAGCTGTTGCTATGGATCTGAGACCCAGAATCTTGCTCCCTTCTCCAAAGCCACAAGGCAGCCTCCCTTCCTTGTCACTTCCCAGGACCATCCCTCTTCACTCTGCTCCTCTGTTCAGAGCTTAAACATTTCATCTGTCCCTTCCCCTGAGGTATGGGCTTTGGGGGAGTCAAATATAGCACATTTCAAATCTCATCAACACCTAGTAATTGTGTGACCTTTCCAAAAGTCATTTAAGCTTCCTGAGCCTTAGCGTCTTCATCTGTAAAATAGGGTTAATAATATCCACGCCACCAGATTATAGAAAGAATTGGAAATAACATATACAAAACATTTGGCACAGTATCTTGCACATAGCCATTGTTTTATATGGTAATTATTATTGTTGTCATCATCATGCTTGTCCATTCCAATTCTCCAGTCCTTCCCTTTTCCTTCAAGAAGCAAGAAAACCCTTTAAACTCATATTAGCCATCAAAGACGCACTGAGTAATTGGAAGACAAAGAATCAGGCCTTGTGGTGTCTAATTTCACAATTCCAATAAAACATTACTTTCCAGTGATTTCATAATATATTTATCTTCTCAATGCTAAACTGCCCTATTTCACATTTTAATATTTCGATATTGAAGTATGTTTTATATTCAATGTATACTTGCAAGTTTTTGTTTCTCTTCTGCAATTACCAACCCCCTCCAAAAACGATACTAAATCAGGGTATAACTTATCATTGATGACAATTTAGGACTAAGGAATATCCAAAAGTCTAGATTTACGGTGGCATCCTGAATGTTTCTAGCCATAGTAACACAAATTCATAAAACCACAATGCTCCCAACTTCCAGCCTCATTGTTGCAAGGCCTAAATATAATAAAGAGAAAAATCATTCATTTTTCAAAAAGGATATCTCATGAGACTCCTTTAAATGAGAGATTTTTCTAGGGCATTCAAAATAACATTTAACAAAAACTTACATTCATTTCAACTTCATCTCATCTATATGTATATATTTACACACATATACACCTTTTACATACTATGGAATAGACAGTCACATTAATTACATTAAATATAATAAAATTGCATTATATAAATACATGTATACATTTTACATTATACATAATTTTGAAACATTGATAATATCAGTAGTTTATATTAGGCACTTCCTATGTACTACAAACATTCGTTAATTCATTTAACCCTCACAACAAATCTATGAAGTAAATACTCTTATTAGTTCACCTTTACAGACAAAGAAAAGGCACAGACTTAAATATTTTGTCCAAGGTCACATAACTAGTAAAGAGCTGAGCCTGGACTTCAACCCAGGCAGCTTGGCTCCGGGTGGCATCTACAGAGCCCTTCTATCATCCTTGTCATCCAGGCCAGACTGCAGATAAAACGAGCTCCATAAACGTGTTTTGACTGATGGCTGACAAACGGGAAACTGTCACTTTGATGCATCTTCCCCACCTCCTCTCTCTGCCCCCATCCCCACACACAAGTAATTTTCACATCCACTTCTAAGGCAAGGGTCATTTTCCTTCTGGAAAAATTAAAATTCCAAAATCCCCACCATTTTTTTTTCAAGGGTGGAGGATCAGGGAGCCCTAAGCACCAGATAGATGGCTCCTGTGTGTTTCTAATGGAGTAAGACGTCACTTAGAGCAATCACTACGAGATGGTGAGATTAGCCATCCAAGGGTGCCACCTAGCTCTAGGACAATTCCCTTTCCTTGAAACACAGAATGAGATTGAAGCTCATTTATTTCCCATTTCTCCATATCCCAGAAACAGATTACAGGCCCTGAGCCCTCTAAACACAAGTGGGAGAGATTCCACTCTCTTTCCTGAATATGCAACTATTTAATCACTCCCGGGATACCTGAGCTGGCAGCACTGATGCTGAACACTGAACTTGCTCAGCCTTAGGCTGAGTGGGGAGCTGCACTTTGAAAGTCACTAAACTACAGCTGGGAACACTGCCTTGATTGCTAATGAATGGGGACTTGTTGTATAATTGAAAACAAGCTTCACATGCTTCATCAATTATTGTCAAAGAGAAAAAAAAAAAAAAAGAAGGAAAAGTCCTGATGCCAGCTTTTTAAAAGTCCCTCTGGTCAGTTTGCCTGCATAAACCTGGTTCGTCATCCCTAGCACTCCAAATCTTGGCAGCACCTTCTCCGGTCCACCCCTTGGCATGGAGGATAAGATGATCTTTGTAACTGCTGCTTTGGAAAGGTAACTTCAGTGCAGTGGAATAACTAATTAGCAAGGAGGAATAACTAACCATTTCATTCTGGCCTAAACAGACTGTTTCAGCCACAGGGTACAGCTGGTGGTTCAGCCAACCAACACCTTTTCCTTATTCTTCCAAAGAAAAACAAATGGAATTTAGACACCTCAGGGCCCTAGAAAATGTGCTGGCAGCTGAGCTGAACTACAGCCTGTAACAGAGATATCTAAAGATGTTATGGCTTACTCTTTTTCTTCTCTCCTCTTGCTGCCCCTCTCCTGGCCAATTGCCCAGGACACCTGGGAAGGAGCGGCACCTCCTCAAACACCGGTGGAAGTCACCAGGCAGATGGTCTTTAGTTGCCCTCTCTACCTGAGCTAAATGAAAACTCTGAGACCAAAGCATAGAATTTGTGCACAAGCCCCCTTCTCCAGATAAGCTATTAAAAGGCAATTATAGTGAGGGATCACAGCTGAATTGCGATGTCCAGGCACTGCCTCTGCTATCACTTTGTAGCAAAGCAAAAACTGAAGAGGGCTTGGATTAAAGTGGAGAAAGATTTTCCCAAGAGATGCCACGGCCAGGTCCCTTCAATTTGTGGGTCTGTAAGATGAGATCCCACTCATGTATTTCCACAGCCAAGGTCAATCTCAGTAGAAATAAAGTTTATAAAAGAGCTGGTCTTAAAAAAAATATGCTCTGCATTCTGAGCTCTTGAAAGACAGAAAACCCAAAAAGATATTAATCCCAAGCAAGTGAAAACTCTCTGGTTGAGGAATACCACACTGGAGAAAGAGAATGAAAGGATCGTGTAATTTTTAAGGAGATAAGATTGTAAATCATTTATCTTCAAGGAACTAACCCCTTTTTCTGGAGAAGAGAACCTTAGAAGATAAATTAACTATACTCCTCACGGCTTTTCTACTCCATTTTGCTCCTAAAAGCATTAAGGAGTTCAGCCAAGTTATGACATTGTATGTTTCATCTATTTAACAAATATTTATTATAGGCCTAGTGTACATGCCAAACATTTTACAGCAGGGAAAAAGCCAAACCCAGTCCCAGCCCTCACAGCGATTGTCTATTGGAGCCAATTGCCTGCCTCCAACCAGTCATGTCATGTGGCAGTAATACGACTTGTAAAGAGCACTGGATGGAAAGGAAAACGTAGGTCAAGACTTGGCTTTGCCAAAGACCATATAAATGACCTTGAGCAAATCACATGGGCCTCACCAGGTCTTAGTAATTGAAGGCTGTTTTTGAGTTGCAGCGTAGTTTAACTTCTGCTCCTCAGAGCTCTACAATTTGAAGGCAAGATGGAGGTTCAGGGGAGCAGACAACAGGCCTCCACCCTCTGCTTTACCCGCAGCAGCTCGGCTCACTTCTATTTTAATACATCACAATTCAGGGTAAGATCTCATTTGAAAAAAAAAACACACTTCAACAACTATGACTTAAAAATGATTTTAAAGTCCCTTCCTGCTCTGAGGTTTGTTCTCCCAATTTCATCATTTCTACCTCTTAGGACTCAAATCAGTCTCTCATCTCTGGCAGATAAATCGCTGGAGGGAGATCTCTCTGGGAACAGTTCCTCTCCTGGTAACATGTACTTTTCTTGTGAATATTATCCTACCACAACCTCATATGGCTTCTCCATCTTTCCTCTTATCCCCAGCAGCATTATGTATTTTTTCCTCTTCTCATCCTTCAAATATAAGGTCACCACTATGATGAACATCTCATTTCCTCTCTAAGTTATGGTACTTGATGTATTTCTCCTTGCAGAAGCCACTGTGTTTCCTAATTTGGCCACTCTTATAGGCTGCTAGTTCTCCTTGGGAAAGATTTGTGGTTTTGGTATTTACTTGTATATATTAGACCTTGTTCTAAAAAAAGGATTTTGGGTGGTTTACAGTAATACATAAAGTACGAGATTGCCAAAGTAATACATGTACACATTAAAAAAAAAATCCAGACAGAGTGAAAAAAAAGGTCCAATTTCCAGAGGAAAATACTTTATTGCTATTCTTTAATTCTGATAACTGTGTGCATATCTCTAAATAATAAGTTGATGTTTCTATTCTTCATTTTCACATTTTATAACTTCTGCTAGTATAGACAAGGAGTTAGCACTTACTTTCCCTTATCCTCCCAATACAGGTATGTCACTATTTTAGGTAAAACAATATACATTGTTTATACTATTATGATTATGTAAATATTGTTCCTGGAAAGGCCAGGCAGTTTGCTAAGCATAAATATTAAATGAGTACCTAAAAGTGGAAAAACAAAGGCTGGGAAATAAAATGGAGCTAGAACTAAGATTAAAATGCATATACCTGAGTAGATATGGCTGAAGCAGTTGAACACCTGCTTCCCACATGGGAGGTCCCAGGTTCGGTTCCCAGTGCCTCCTAGAAAAAATAAAAACAAATAACAAGCAAAACAAATGTAAAAAACCAACTCAAGGGAGCTGATGTGAGTACCAGCTTCTCACATACAAGGTCCCAGGTTCAATCCTCAAAAAAAAAAAAATGCATACTCAACAATAAAACATATGGGTATTGCCTGGTCCCATGAATAAGCCACCACTTAGATCCCTCTCAAAGTATAAGGTGCATAAAAATAATCTGGAGATCTTGTTAAAATGCAGATTCCGATACAGCAGTTCTGGGTGGGGCCTGAGATTTGGCATTTCTGACAAGCATCCAGGTGATGCAAAGCTTCCAGTCCTCAGACTACACTTTCAGTAGCAAGGTCTTTGATGGACTTCCAACTCTTCTTCTACTTGTCCTCCGTCTCCTTTTCTTCCTCCTCTTCAACCAGATAACCTAGAGTCCTCATCTCATTCTGTTGCATTTCCTGCATTAACCATAACTACTTGCACAGTAGGGTGGAACAGGTGTCCTCGTCACTGTTTTGTGTATGGGAAACACTGTGGCAGGGAAGGGACTCGCCCAGGGCTGAATGGAAAGTGGTAGAAATCCATGACATAGAAAGAGTTGTTTCAGTTTCTGCTCTCTTGCTCATAGACTCACATGATGCTTAAGCATTTAGAAACAGACTAAAGAGCATGACTAGCCTGAGTCTGATGAAAGTCAAAGAGTCAATAGGGCAAGCAAAACATCAAGCACACTTCCTGTGTCTTTCCCTTGTCTCTGCTTTTTCCTGACTTTCAAATGTGCTCTTTCTTTGCCCATCTCCCACTAGGCTACCAGCAATCAGGAGACCTAGGTTGACGGAAGAGATGCCAAGAGAGGCCCCCTACCTCACTTCTCTACCATGGCTGTTCTCTATCACAAAAGAAACCTCCTTTGAATATTTCTGAGAAATGACACCTGACATTCTTTTAATGCAGTTTATGTGTGTAAAGGCAGTGGCATAACCATACTGTAAATGTTTAACAACTGACTGTCTGTCAAAAAAGGCCCAGATCTAGAGTATTTGCCAATTTCTGTAGTGTAAATACGCCCACTCTAGCCAACCTCAAACTATCAATGTGACATTACTCAACATGGAATTAGAGACAAAGACAATGACAATTAAGTGCAATACATAATCCTGGACTAGATCTAATAATGGAGAAGAAAATGCCCAAGAAGTCTTTATTGGAACTATTGAAACAATTGGAATATGGACTGCATGTGTATATCAATGTTAAATTTCTTGAACTTGATAGCTGTACTTAAGGTGGTACATGACTGAGTGCCCTTGTTCTCACAAGTGTTAGGTGTTACAGGAGCATGAGCTATGCAAAGTGCTCTAGAAAATACAGAGAGAGAAAGAGAAAGAAAAAGACATAATAAATGTGGCAAAATATTAATAGTTCATAAATCTGGGTATCTGGGAGGGGGGTTCGTTGGAGTTCTATGTATTGTTTCTGTATTATTTTTGGAACATTCCTCTAAGTTTCAAATTATTTCAAAATATAAAGTTTTGTTTTTTTTTAAAGAAGAAAGAGACAGTACAATTAGTTCTCACAAGCTGGTACAAGTAGGCTCCAGCACATTGGAGGTAAAGACTATAAGTTTAAGGCCAGACAATTAAAGCTGTATGTTCAATAAAGATTTACAACTGTAGACCCTTGGTCTGAAGATAGCTTCTATAGATTTCTTTATGTCCTATTGAATTATTGCCCTGGACCAGAGAAATAGATTGTACTTCTCAATGGTTACCATACCTTTGGTAACTCCCTGGAAATGCTGAAATTAAAATGACTTAAAACCTTATATTAAGTTCTGGTTAGATATCTTAAGGAATTTTTTCAGACATTGTAGAAGTGTGTGAAATTAATGCACTCATGAGTTTAACTTCCTATTTGAAAGAAATGGGAGATAAAATTTTTGTACAGGAACAAAAGATCTTACGTCCTGATCTGATGTTCCTTAAAAATTTGTAAGTGATCAATTTCTACTAGTTTAAGAAAGAATAGTTAGTTTGAACTTAAAATATAAGTTTTAGGAAATATGTGTTCATTGACAACTTTTAAGGGTTATGGAAGTTGTAATATATTTGCCTGACAGTAAATGGAAGGTGACTATGGTAGATTGCTAAAATGGCCACAAGTTAGTCACCTCCTGTATAGCCAGGTCCTTTGCAATGTGACTGTTTTAGTCTGCTGGGCTGGCTGCCAAAAGCAATATACCAGAAATGGGTTGGCTTTTACAATGGGGATTTATTATCTTACAGCCTTACAGTTCTGAGGCTGAGAAAAATGACCAAATCAAGGCATCATCAGGCAATGCTTTCTCCCCAAAGACTGGTTGCTGGTGATCCTGGACTCATCTGTCACATGGCAAGGTCTATGGCAGCATCTGCTGGTCTATCCCTTCTCCTCTGAGTCTTGTTGCTTTCAGCTTCCTGCTTTCGTGGCTTTCTCTCTCAGCTCCTTTGGCTTCCTCTGTGTCTCTCTCTGTATTCATCCTGTTTATAAAGGATTCCAGTAAGAGGACTAAGACCCACCCTGGGCCATGCCTTAATTGATCTAACCTAATCAAAAGTTCCTTAAGTGAAGTAAACTAATCAAAAGGCCCTAGTTACAATAGGTTTACACCCACAGGAATGGACCAGCTCCAAGAACATGATTTTCTGGGGTATATAAGTCTCAAGCCACCACAATGACTATGCAACTTCTCCCAACAAAAGATGGAGTTTACTTCCCTATTTCTCCAATATGGGCCAATTTTGTGACTTCTTTGGCCAATGGACTGTGATGACAGCAGGTGCAGTTCAAGCCTCAGCTTCAATGGGCGTTGCAGGATTTCTCACTTGCTGCTCAGAGAATCCTGGAACCATGTGAACAAACCCAGGTTACACTCCTAGGGATTGAGAGAATGTATAGACCAGAGATGAACCATCTCAGGTGAATCTACCACCTCTGCTATCCCACATCAGCCAGCCTTCAGCTCACCCAGCAACTGATCACACCTGAGCCCAGCCTAAATTGCAAAACCACAGGTTCTTGCAGCAAATAAAGTTAATTTAAGGACCTAAGTTTTGTGGTGCTTTGTTAGCCAAAGCTAACTGAAACTCAAGAGACACAACAACCAAATGCAATATTTGGATCTTTTTTAGATGCGAATTCAAACCAAACCAACAATAAAAAGACATTTTTATGATAATTGGAGAAATCTTAAATATATTGAGCATCAGATCTTACTGAAGAATTCTTAATTTTGTGAGATGTGATAAAAGCATTTAAGTTTACAAATAAAGTCCTTATCTGTTAGGAATATATATATATATATACACATTGAAATATTTAGGGTTTGAAATTTGCTTTAAAATACTCCCTCAATGAAAAGGGAGGGGGGAAGGGATAGAAGAAATAAATTGGAAAATGTTGTAGTGACAATTTTTGAAACTTAATGACGGCTACATGGTGGTTTGTGCTCTCTACTTTTGTATATGCTTGAAATTTTCCATAATAATTATATATATATATATATATATAT
>JAQZBX010119271.1:0-10397 GCA_029593785.1 Cabassous unicinctus
TAGGAGATAGAATGTGAGTTGAGAAGGGTAAGTTGATGCTGAATGTATGTAGAATGTTTAATAAAGGGGATTGTAAATATGGGGAAAAGGTTAGAGTTGATGGTAACACATAACAGTGAGTATAATCAATACTGATGACTTATAAGTGTGATTGTGACTGAAAGGGGTAGTCTAGGGAGATTAATATCAACTGAAAGAAAGCTAGAGGATAATCTAGGGATTGTATAACATGACGATTTTAGTGGTGGATGATGATTGTAGTTAAGAGTACCAATACCAGAATGTTCTCTTTTACAAGGTGTTAAGAATATGGATATACATGGGAAATTACAACTAATGTAACATATGGGTGATCATTAACTGTAATTTTGTAATATTTTGCAGCAATGGCAAAGAAGATATATCAATTCTAAGACACAAGAAGAGGAGGTATAAGGAGGTATGGGATTTTTCCTTTAGGAGTAATGAAAATATTCTAAAATGACTGAGGTGATGACAGCACAACTCTGTGATAAAAATGAGAGCCACTGAGTGTACACTTTAAATGGATTGTACAAAACATGCGGCTGTATAACACAGGGAATCAAGGGATGGAAAGTGGACTGTCGTTAACAGGACAAATATGAGAACATTTTCTCATGAACTATAACAAACGTATAATACTAATACAAGGTGTTAATCATCTTGTGTCTTAGGGGAAATACTCCAAATATAAGATATGAGCAACAGTTAGAAGTAATACTTTGACAATGCTCTTTCATAGTTTGTAACAAATCTTTCACAACAATGCAAAGTATTGGTGGTAGGGAAATGTATGGGAACCCTGTATGATGATAAGCATGTTTGTTTTGTAAGTTCACAACTTTTACTGTACACTTATTGTTTATGTATGTTCATGTATGAATGACATACTTCAATTAAATTTTATTTTAAAAGATAATATGGAGATACATGGGAAAAGTACAATCTATGTAACATATAAACTATAGTTATCAGTAATACTGCAATATTTTTACAGCAATGGCAAAGAAGTTACTGTATCAATGCTAATGGTCAATAATGAGGGGAGGTATAATGGGGAATGGGATTTTTCCTTTTGGAATAATGAAAATATTCTGAATTGGACTCAGCTGATGACAGCACAGCTCTGTGATGAAACTGAGCCACTGAGTCTACATTTCAGATGGACTATATAAGGCAGGGGACCATTTAACACAGTGAACCCCATGTTGAATGATGGACTGTGTTTAAGAGTACAAATATGAGAATGTTCTCTCATGAACTATAACAAATATACAATACTAACACATGGTGTTAATAATAGGATGGTTTGTGGGAAAATACAATAAATATAAGCTATGGAGTATAGATAGCAGTAATATGACAGTGTTCTTTCTTCATTTGTAATGAATATGTCACAACAAGGTAAGATGTTGGTGGTGGGTGATGTATTGGGAATCCTGTATGTAATGCATGATTGTTTTGTTTACTCACAATTCTCTCATAAAAAAAAATTTACCTTTTCTAGAATTTCATAAATATGGAATCATACAGCATGTACATAGGAGTTTAGCTTCTTTGGTTACCATATTGTTTTTTAGATTCATCAGTGTTTTTTTCATTCTCTCACATGATGATGAACATTTGCTAACATCCAATGTTTTACTATTATGAATAAAGCTGGTATCAGTAATTTAAAACTCTAGGTAAGAATACATGTTTTCATTTATTTTGGATAAATATCTAAGAATGGAATTGCTGGGTTCCTAAGAAGTTTTCAGGAAACCAGAGAACTACCTAATTGGTTTTTCCACATTATATTGGTATCAATAGTGTATGAGAATTTCAGCTGCTCTAAAACCTCTCCTAAACTTAGTAATATCAGTCCTTTGAATAACTCCATTCTAAATAATTTGTAGGGGTTTCTCATTGTGGCTTTAATTTCCCTATGCTAATGATGCTCAGGTTTTTTTTACTTATTTATTTATATTTTCTAATGAAATGTCTGGATGAATGTTTAGCATATTTTAATGAACTTTAGTCTTCTAAATATAATAATTTCTTATATTTTAAATATATATATATAATCACATATATGATGTCATAGACACTATTCTAATCAGATACCAGTGATCTCCAATTGCTTGTGAAATTCCCTCTACAACCTCTATCACTGAATTATGAGCAGAGACTGATCATCAGTACAGATTGCCTTTGGAATTTTTATGGAAATTACATGAACCTATAAATCAATAGAGTTGGAATATACAATTTATAAATTTGAGGCTTCTAAAACATGACCATAGTATATCTGTTCATTTAATGAGTTCTTTATAGCTAAATAACCAAGTTTATTCAGTATATATTCTGATTTCCATGTTACTGCAAGCAACATTGTCACTAAGATGTCTGCCCTTATATAATAAAGATCCCTCTGCTCCCAACTTCCAAAAGTGTGTTCCTCCCTTCTTCTTTTTTAAATACACTTTATTTATTTTTTTTAAAAAGATACTTAGATTACATGAATGTTACATAAAAAATGTAGGGGATTACCGTATACCCCATTCCCTACCCTTCTCACACTTTCCAACATTAACATCATCCTTCATTAGTGTGGGACATTTGTTACAATTGATGAGCACATATTGGAGCATTGCCACTGAGTGTGGATTATAGTTTATGTTATATTTTAAACACTATCCTGCACAATTTTGTAACTTATGACAAGATATATAATGGCCTGTATCTGTCATTGAAACATCATTCGGGACAATTCCAATGTCCCAAAAATGCCCCCATATTACACCTATTTTTCCCTCTCCCTTCAGAGCCTCCGGTAGACACTGCCTCCACATCGATAATAAAAGTTCTTCCATTGCTATAATCACAATAAGTCTATAGTAGAATAACAGTAAGTCTACTCTAGTCCACCATTCATTCCCCAGTCCTGAGGATATTGGGATGGTGATGCCCACTCCACCTCTAATTGAGAGTGGGCTTAGATCCCATGGTCAAATGGATGAGACTATCTTGCTTGTAGCTGTAGACTTTCTCTGTTCCTTGGGATGGATGTTGTTCATCATTATCTCCTTGTTGGTTGTCCTGGGTGAGTCCAATGAACTGCAGAGTAGGTGTTACAACCCTGCTGAAACACAGGGCACAACTGGCACGTGGAAAGCCCAAAGATTTAAGTCTCTTGGACATAAACCAATCAACTGTAGCACTAACTATAATTCCAAATAGAAGAAGTGGAAAAATCATGTTTAGTGAAACCACAACTGAGTCCAACTCTGTCAGCCCGGGGAACATAAATTCCAAAGTAAAGCCCACTGGCAAGGGACCAAATTCCTGAGCTATCTATCCTTCCTATAGCATCTGGATGTCTCCAGAGTCTTCAGGAGCCCAGCTATTTGAGGCAATATTTATTGTGGCAGCCAATGAGACCCTGCTGAGACATACATAAGCATAACCTCTGGAATGACCTCCCAACTCACTTTGACGTCTCTTAGCAATAAAAACTCATTTGTCTTTACATTTTCAACTTTTTGGTCAAGGTCTTATTCCAGTTGCATTGCTAGTTGGAGCTTGGTAGTAATCTCTTCGTGCCAGGGAAGCTCATCCTCAGGCGTCAGGGGGAAGGTAATGCATTTATATGCTGAGTTTGTCTTAGAGAGAGGCCACATTTGAGTAAAAAGGAGGTGCTCAGGATGTAACTCTTATGCAACCTATAATACTAGGCTAAGTTTCAATTTCAAAAGAAAAGTCTCATAAGTACAATCATCAATATCAAGGGCCCATCAATGGTCCATCTTCCTTCATTAGTCACTGCCCCTGTACTCAGATTCTTGTGGCCCCATTAGAGAATGTGTCAGAACAACCCTGATGGGAATTCGATATTCCTTTGGTTATTGTGTGGATCTCCACCCACCGTGACAATGCCCCTTGAACATTTCAATTCATTCCTATGCCTTAGAGGCATGCCACAGGTGAACCTCTCCCCATGCATCCCCCATCACTGAAACCCCGCAACAATGATCCTCCCCTGCCACAGCTGTAACCCTTCAATGATCCAAAACTTCTTCAGTAATGAAGCCAACAAAATAACTAAATAAAACTAATAAGAAAATGAAATAATGATAGTTTTTAAAATAACAAATAAAATATGAAAATTTTAAAAAAATTGAAATATAAAAAATCATTAAAAAATTTTTTTAAATTTGACATTATGTCTTTCATCACTGTAATATCTGTTGTCCTGCATGTACACTGACATTTTCTTCCATTTAGTCCCCAATGTCTTATTTTTTCATTTTATTTTCAAAGAAGCTTTAGGTTACAGAAAAGTCACATTCAGAATATAGGGGACTCCCATGTATCTAGCATCTTCCCCCTTTTCCCTTTTCCCCTATTAATAATATTTTATATGTGGATGGTACATTTGTTACAGTGATGTACAAATATTGAAGCATTGCTACTAACCATGGTCAATGATTTACATTATGGTTTACAGCTTGGACCATACAATTTTTATAAATTTTGATGAAATTTAACATGGCCTGTATCCATTATTGCAAGATCATGTAGAAGAATTCCAGTGCCCCCCAAATGCCCCATGTTCCTTCTATTGTAGTCCTCCCTCACCCTCCCCTCAAAACCCATGGAAATCAACAAGCTTCACTCCTTGAAGAACAAGATTCATAGTTACTTGCAACAACGAGGGTTTGACATACTGGCCTATCCTCCCCTATTAGGCACTGCCTATGCTCTCGAGAGACATCTGCCCTTCTATTTGAGAAAATAACAGTACTACCCAGGGTGAGAATCCAGCATCTTCCAGTTCATTGTGTGGGTCTCCATCCACTGATACAATGCACTATGACAGGATGAACACACACACTCCCTAGAAGTCTGCCCCAAGGTGTGCCTTGTCCCGAATGGCCCCCATCCAACACCCTAAACCAATAATTCTCCCTTGCTGCATTTGCCAAAAGAATATTCCCAACGTTGTAGTTTCAACCACATATCTGCAAATCCCCAGATATCATCTGCTCCTTCTACCAACCCTCCCCCCAGTTCCATGGACAATGCAACCCAAACCCTCATCCTATCCCCCTCACAGACCAGCACAACCCAACCTAATAGCATCACTGCACCACTCATGTCCATCCACTGCACAACTACACCCTTCCTCTTTATCATAGATTTTGCCCTTTTGGGCATTGGCTCACAACCCTCTACTCCATTTCTGTCTCCTGTAAACCTATCTTCCAGACTCTATCTCTGTGAGTCTGCTCAATTTGCTTAATTCATATCAGTGAGGTCATGTAGTATTTGTCCTTCATTTCCCAGCTTGCTTCACTCAACATAAGGTCTTCAAAGTTCATACGTTATCCCGCATGTTAATACTGCATTCCTTCTTACAGGCGAGCAGTATTCCACTGTATGTATATACCACATTTTGCTTATCCATTCCTCTGTTGATGGACATTTGGATTGATTCTAACTTTTGGCAATAATGAATAATACAGCTATGAACATTGGTGTGCATATATCTATTTGTGTCCCTGGTTTAAGGAAATCTTAGTTGGGAGGTTTTTCACGAATAAGTCAATCTTGTTACTTGTAATTAGTCTGTTGAGTTCATCAATTTTTCTTTCATCAATGTAGGCTGCCTTTGTGTTTCTAGGATTTTGTTCATTTCTTCTAAATTATCCGTCTTTTTGGCATACAAGTTTTCAAAGTATCCCCTTGTGGTACTGTTTATTTCTGTGGGGTCTGAGGTGATATCCCCTTCCTTGTTGATTATTTTATATATTTCCATCTTCTCTGTTTTTTTCTTTGTTAGTCTGGTTAAGGGTTTGTCAGTTTTATTAATCCTGTCAAAAAACCAGCCTTTTTTTAAATTTTTTCTACTGCTTTCTTACTCTCAATTTCATTTAGCTCTGCTCTAATCTTTGTCATTTCCTACTTTTTACTTGCTTTGGGGTTAGTTTATTGTTCTTTTTCTAATTCCTCCAGGTGTGAGGTTTTTGGTTTTAGATCTTTTTTCTTTTTTAATATAGGCATTTAAGGCTATGAATTTCACTCTGAGTACTGTTTTTGCTCTATCCCATAAGTTTTGATATGTTGTGCTTTCATTTTCACTTGTTTCGTGGTAGTTACAGGTTTCTTTTGCAACTTTTTCCTTGACCAACTGAATTTCTAAGAGTGTGTTGTTTACCTTTCATATATTTGTGCCTAATCCAGTTGTCTGCCCCTTACTGATTTCCAGCTTCATCCCATTGTCATCAGAGAAATTACTTTGCATAATTTTAATCTTTCTGAATTTGTTGAGAATTTTTCTGTGGCCTAGCATGTGGTCTATCCTAGGAATGATCCATGATTGCACAAGAAGATTGTATATCCTGCTGTATTTATATGTAAGGTTCTGTATATGTATATAAGGTCTGGCACTGCAAGAAATCAGAAATACGATGGAAGCACATAACAGCAGATTTGAACAGGCAAAGGAAAGAATCAGTGATGTGGAAGTCAGTACAGTTGAAATCAGACAGATAGAAAAGACAGAGAAAAATATAGAAAAAAATCCAGCAGACACTTAGGGATTTGAATGACAACATGAAATGCACCAATATATGTATTATAGACATCCCACAGGGAGAAGAGAAAGGAAAGGGGGCAGAAGGTTTGGAGGAAATAATGGCTGAAAATTTCCCAACTTTATTGAGGGAAATGGATGTACATGTCCAGGAAGCACAATGACCCCCAAACAGTGTAAATGCTAACAGGCCTACCCAAGACATATACTTGTCAAATTGTCCAATGCTCAAGAAAACGATTGAATACTGAAAGCAGCCAGAGAAAAGAGATCCATCACATACAACAGAAGCTCGATAAGATTAAGTGCTGATTTCTCATCTGAAACCATGGAGGCAAGAAGGCAGTGGTATGACATAGTTAAAGTGTTAAAAGGAAAAAAAAACTTCCAGCCGAGAATTCTCTATCCAGCAAAGCTGGCATTCAAACATCAGGAAGAGTTCATAATATTCACCGATAAACAGAAATTAAGAGAGTTTGTCAATAAGAAACCTGCCCTTTAAGAAATACCATAGGGAGTTCTGCAGGTTAAAAGGATAAAACAGGAGAGAGAGAGTTGGAGAAGAATGTTAGAACAACTAAAAAGATAAAAAGAGAAATAAAAACAACATATGGCATACATAAATCTAATGAAAATATGGCTAATGTAAGTAATACCTTGACAGTAATAACATTGAATGTTAATGGATTAAACACTCCAATCAAGAGACACAGATTGGCAGAATGGATAAGGAAATATGACCCATCTATATGCTGCTTACAAGAAACTCACCTTAGACCCTGGGGTGCAAGGAGGTTGACAGGGAATGGTTGGAAAACAATTTTATATGCAAACAATAACCAAAAAAGGGTGGGAGTAGCTATAATAATATCGGATAAAATAGATTTTAAATGAAAAACTATTGTAAGAGGGCTTTAATATACCATTATCACCATTAGATAGAACATCTCAACAGAGAATCAATAAACAAAGACCTTGAATAATACGTTAGAAGATCTGCACTTAGTAGACATATACACAACATTACACCCAATAACAGTGGGATATACATCCTTCCCAAGTGCACATGGATCACTCTCCAGGATAGACCACATGCTAGGCCACAGAACAGTTCTCAATGAATTCCGAAATGTTGAAATTATACCAAGTAATTGCTTACTTCTTATGTTGTCCCAAGCAGTGGCATCAAAGTCCAAGTTTCAATCAGCTGTCCATTCACGCAATTTAAGCTTTCTCTATCATGGTACACAAAATCTTCTCAGCCCCAACCAGCTGCCCAATTCTCAAATCCCCATCTACATATATATGATATTATGGCAGAAGTCTATTTCCATGTGGAAAAATCAGTAAGAATTTTCTATTTCTATTATTCCAAATGTCACTTGCTTAACACATAATATCTACTGGCTTACAGTTTTCTCAAAATGTCCATGAATTAGGAATCTGGGAGGCTAATTGTATCATCTGGCGCTGGATCTCCCTCTCCCACAATACTGGAGTTGGCTCAAGACTCATCGGTGAAAGATCTAATTACTAGCTCAATCACGTGGTTGACAACAGATTTTCTCAGAGACTGTTGGACTGAGTCCTCAGTTACTCATAGGCTGTTGGCTGGAGGCTACCCTTGGTTCCTTGCCATGAGTAACTCTACATAAAACAGCTCACAACTAGGAGGACCACATTGTCAGGAAAAGCATACAGTAGGGCAATATGGACAAAAGTAAGGGAATATTATCAAGACAAAAGTTACAATCTATTTAACTTGATTAAAAAGTTACTTCCCATTACTTTTTCAATATTGTATAAGCAAAGCTCTAGTTCTAACCCATATTCTAGGGGAGAGGGTATGCAAGGACATAAGTACTAGGAGGTAGAAATCATTTAGAGCCATATCAGATGATGCTTTCCACACAGCTGCATCAAAATATGAAATACATAGAGATAAATCTGACACAGTACTTGTATTAGTCAGGGTTCTCTCGGGAAACAGAATCAACAGGAGATATCTGTCAATAAAATGAGATTTTGAAAGAGTCTCTCATGCAACCGTGGGGATGCACAAGTCCAGGCTCCACAGGCAGGCTGCAAACCAGTGGCTCCGATGAAAGTCCAACGAATGGTCGTTAATGAGTTTCTGGGAGAAGTTGCCTGTCCAGTGACGAGCTGGGAAATTCTCTCTGAATGTTGAAATCACTTCCTCTTTTAAGTCATTCAACTGATTGGATAAAAGTGCCACCCATTGATGATGCAATCTCCCTGATTGATGCAGATGTAATCAGCCATCCACACAGTAAACTCACTGGTGATTGAAGTCCATAAATGCTCTTGTATTACAATTAGCCCAGTGCTTGCTGGAACAAACACCTGGACACAATTACCTGGCTGAGTTGACACATTAGCCTAACCATTACAGTACTACATGATCTAAGCAATGAAAGCCATAAAACACTGCTGTGAAAAATTAAGGACTACTTAGATAAGTAGATAAATACACTGGGTTCATGGATCAGAAGAAGTTATCTTCTTAAGATGTCAGTTTTACATAAATGATCTATAGATTCAAAACAATCCCAAAACAAAACCCTTGAGGGGAAGTACATTATCAGGGGAACAAGGGCTTTGAAAAGCTCTTGCATATCTTGGAGACTATACAAGAACACAGAAGGGACCATGGCAAGATACATGCTAGGAAATGTCATGAGACGACTTCCAAACTCTTAACTCTTGCTGACTTACTTTGAGACATAGGTGTACACTGTCATCTAAGCATAAGCACAGCAAATGTGCAAAGACTTGAAGAGGCCTTTCTTCTTTTGTCTTCATCTTTTTCTTTTTGTTCCAGGCATTCAGGATATCTCTGCGAAATGATTAACTGGTGACTAAGGTCATGGACTAACGCTTCTATGGCCACAGATGAGAAAGACTATAGACTTTACAAAATTAGGTCTAAAAAGTCACTAAACAAACAACCACCACAAAGAATAGCAACAATAAACCCTGGAAAGGGTGACACAAGTTGCCACATTATAATATTCAAAACGTCAACATTAAAAAATATATGTCATGCAAAGAAATAAGAAATAATAGCCCATTCACAGGGGAATGAAAGAAATTAATATAAACTACAAAGGTGGAAGCCCAAACATTAGCTCAACTAGAAAAAGACTTTAAGTCACCTCTTTTAAATGTCATCAAAGTTCTAATACATATATATATATATATATATATATATGCAAATGACTAAAGAATGTCTCCACAAATAGAGAATATTTTTTAAAAAATAGATAGAAATCAGAACAAAGCCTCAAATACAAAATCTGGATCTGAAAAGTAAGATAACAGAAATGAAAATTTCACTAGAGTGTTTGAATGGTAGATTCTATCAGACAGAAGAAATAATCAATGAACTTGAATACAGGTCACTTGGTATCAACTAGTTGGAGGAGAAGAAAGAGAAAAGATTGGAAAAATGTGAACAGATAATAAGAGAATTGTGGGACATCATCAAGCATATATATATAAAGGGAGTCTGAAAAGAAAGGAGAAAGAGAAAAGGACAAAAATATATTTGAAGGGATAAGAAGAAATAATATCCAAAAGTTCCCAAATTTAATGAAACAAGCAAGAAAGCACCATTTTTCCAACAGCATGTGCTCTTTTAGTTTCTCTGTATCACACTTTGGTAATTTTCACAATATTTAAAACTAGTTTATGGTTTTTTGTTTGTTTGTTTGTTTGTTTTAATTTTATTGGTACATGTTTTTTTTTTAAAGATTTATTTATTTATTTATTTATCCCC
>JAQZBX010119503.1:0-10284 GCA_029593785.1 Cabassous unicinctus
CCTAAAACTACCATTCTATGAATAAGTGAAAATTATGAAATTTGAAATGCAAGTTCCACCTCAGAATTATATTCCCTTCTGCTACTTACACCTATGTGCAACATTTACGCTGAATGTAAATAGCCATAAATTTACACATAATTGACTGAACAAGTGTCTTATAAATCATGTGCATTTTGTATATATTGTTGCATAGATATCAAAGCGTAAACTTTCCTAACACAGTGCAGATGGGAGATTTGCTCAGTAAGTTCTCCTACTCAGTTTGAACAGTGTTTTTACTGCCTTCCAGGTGCCCCTTCTTTGGCGGAATCTCCTTTGCCATTGCAAGGCGGGGCTGTCCTCACGGGGCCTCACCCCCTGCTGCAGGGGTGCCATGGGACCATCTGGCCCATCAGGGTGTTACGTCCATCTACAGCAGTGGCATCCAAGGGCCCAAGCAGAGCCAAATGGGGTCCTTCTTTGGGATTGGCATGTGGACAATGGAGGAAAGAAATTCTCTATTTACCAGAATTGTTAAGCTGGAAGAAAATGAATCCGGCCCCTTATCCTGGGAGACACTGTCCTCAGAGTAGAACCAAGCAGAGGTGAGAGATGAAGGGAGAGAGAGGCTGGAAGCTCTAAGGCCGCTCCTGTCCTGAGCCCTTCCTTCAATCCTTTGAGATATCCAGTGTCCTTCCCAGCCTCCTTTTTCTGGAGCTGGTTTTGAAGCAGGCTAGTTTAGGGAATAGGAAGACGAATCTAAAATCTGGCACGTGAGCCACGTGGCCCTGGAACCCCTTTGGGAAAGACCCCCACCAGAAGGCTGCTGGGAGAACCCCACGAGAATCCCCCATTTGGAATGAAGTTTCATGTGGGATGAAGGAAAAGCCCCAGATATTCTCAAGGGGCCTTATCATTGGCCCCTGCCCGGGGGAATTGACAGTGGGGTAACAGCAAACAGCTGGGACCCCTCCCCCAAACTAACAAGGAGAGGAGTAATTCATGGTTTAAAAAGCAAGGGCACAGGCTAAAAATCTCCCTCTCTGCCTGGACCAGCCCTCAAGTACACCTGCGGACCTGTAATCTGTGATTTTCTCCCTTTTCTGTTCTCTTCTCTCATTTCCTTAATAAATCACTGGCCTAACTGAACTGGCATGTTCTTAAGTTCTTTCATGTAACATAGGCAAGAACCTAGAGGAAATCTGGCAACATACATTGGCAAGCCAGCCAGGAGAAGTAGGCTATCTTCCTCAATCCCTGCGAAGACTGGTGAGTCTAACTGTGAACTACAGCCTGCTTAATGCCCTCTTTTGGTTATATATTCTAAACAGATCCCCCTGTGGGCCCCCACAGGGCGTAATCCTGGGCCGAGGGAGGGGTGCTGGGGCTTGGGACCCCTGTGTGTCCACGCTGTGTGCCCAGGCTTGTTGGCCCCGAGCCTGGCTGGGAGGGTGGGGTGTGAGGTGCAGGTACAAGGCAGCGTCCTGCCAAGACAGGGCGTCCTGGGCGGAGCTCCGGGCACAGCAGAGCTGCCTTTTCTGGCCTGGACGGGGTGTGTTTACACTACAGCCTCGGCCTCTTTAACAGCTGCTGGCCCCGCTCCCAGCGCTGGCGGCCACTGCCTTCTCCCACTGTTGCCCCTCGGTGGCAGCGGCAATGGCAGAGAGCCAGGGGCCCTGTGGACCTGCCTTCCTGCCCACCCCACCCACCCCTGGTCTGGGACTGGGTCGGGGTGGGAAAGTGGCAGAAGGCAGGGCTGAGGTGGTTGCCGCGTGGCGGCCGGCATTCCCCTTCCCAGGGGGTCACAGATCAAGGAGCTGCCTCCATAACTCACCCCAACTCCACAGTTAATCTCCCGACTACTGAATTACTCGTTTCAAGTTTTTAAAATGCTTTAGAAGGTCTTAGAAATTTAAAATGCATTTGCTAGTGAAGTTTTTGGTCCCACCCATAGTGCAAGGAGGTTATTGCTTCAGGGCCCCAAGGCTGGGGGCAGAAACAACTGATCTCTAATCTCTTAACGCCTAATGGGCTCTTTATATTTATTTATATATATATTTTAAAAGATGCTTAGATTACATAAATGTCTGGTTTAGCTGCGAAACTCCCGGGTAGGGTCATAACATGACTGCTTCTAAGACCTCCATAAGGATAGGCACAAGGAAAAAAAAAAGAGAGAAAAAGGAAAAACAGGGGCTGTTTAAGCCAGCCCCTTTTCCTAGGAAGAATTCCATATCTTGGGTACTTTGGTTGGGGGGTGGGGTGGTAACTGCTCCCAACGTCTCTGACAAATCTGGCTTGGGTGCTTTGGTTTGAATTCAGGTTCAGGCATCTCCCAAGACCTAGTTCTGCCCTGGGGACGCCTGGTGGCAAGGGCTCTGTGATTCCCGGGATGGCGGGAACCAGAGCAGCAAGTCTAAGCGTCCCCAGAGACTGAAGTGGCTGGGGCACTTTGGTTTGGAGGGTAAAAGTTTAGTCAGCCTCAGACTCTGGGATGCCAGTCAGTTGACTAATAAAACTGTTTTAGCTGCTGGTTAAAAAAAGTTCCTGTTTTCTTCTAGAATAATGAGCATGGCCTCTAGCCTTCCAGCACTCCCCATAGGGGTGTCTTCTCAGGAATTGGGAAAACTTGCCTAGTGATGGTCTATGTGGCCACAGTATGGCCGAGAATGGGCTTTGTATGGGCTCCTGAATTCCAGTTAAACCTGTGTAAGAGAAAAGGAGAGGACAGGCAGATCTGAGCGCCAGAAACCATGTGGTCACATCTCCTTAAGGAGATGAGGAGATGCACCTCAAACTTCCGTTAACTCCCTTCTGGAAACAGCCTTCTCAGTTTTAAACTCGGATGTGCCTAATAAGGGGTATGAATGGGGATCAAGATCCAGGCCAGTTACTAAACCTCTCTCCTGGAAAATAAGGAACCTCCTCATATGCCATCAATTAAGATAAAAAAGTTCCTAGAAAATGCTAAGGGTATAAAATACTCTCTTCTGTTTTAATCTGTGCTTAACTTTGTGTTTAACTTTTAAATCTGTGCATAACTTTGTCACTCTGCTCGTGACTAGGAAATCAAATTTGGGGTTCTCCTGTTACAAATTGGATAATTGTGAAAGGTAACCTAAAAATGAGTCTTTAAATGGCAGTACTATTTTGCAATTGCATTTGATGTATAAATCACAAGTGGAGTTAGTTCAACTGCTAGAAAAGCAGAAAAACTGAGCCTAGTTGTTACTAATAAAAATCTTGAGGCTTAAAAGTGCCCAATTTGCTTTAAAGTAAAAACTTATTAGAAACTGTAACTAAAACTCAGTTTAGAATTATCATCACTTCAGGTCTAGCCTCACCCCTTCCCTTTGCTTATGGTTATTTCATGACGACTTATGCCCCCTTATGGCTCAGGGGAAAGCAAACTTGAGACAGCCCTGTCTCCTGTCCTTCCACTGGTATTAGTGACCTGCTTTCTCTCGTGGCTCCAAGTGTGGACTAAATTGTTGCCTGGTGGAATTCTCGACCCTCGGGATTGAACATCCACTCTTCCAGTCCTGTGGTTGCTGGAGGCCTGTTATCTCCGAGGACTGGGGAGTGGGGGAGGCCTCCCACCTTGAGTGCTGAGGTTCCTGAAAGCAGCAATTCATGAGAGAAGCCAATTTCCCTGAGGCTTCAATGACCTCAGTGAGTGTATACTGGAATTAGCATTTTTCATCCAAGGTCTGCCAAAGTCAAAATGGGAAATAAGCAAAGCTCTGAAGTAAAATAAAATGTTGTAAACCACACTTTAAAGCATTGGGAGCTTTTTGGTTATATGCCAATAATTAAAGAACAAAATTCTTGTGCAAAACTGCATGGTCACAGTGCAAATTAGAGTAATTAGAAATAGCCTTCAAAGACATCTTTTAAATATTATTTTACAGTTAAACTTATTTTGTAAGAAGATGAAAATTATAAGTAACAGTGAGTTGTGTGTTTCTGTGTCTAACTCTCTATTTATGTCTGCCTATTTGTTCAGTATATATCTTCATATATCAGGATGGTAATATCAAACTAACAAATGCTGGATATAGAAACTATTGGGAAAGGGAAAGTTTTTTCTAAGCTCTTTGACCTACCCAGCCCCCAAGGCCTTCTCTTTGCAAGAGCTGTGGGGGGAAGGATGATGAGTAACAGATTAACACTCTATCTTCTAGGCTGGTGAATTAAAAATTTGTCCTGTAATTCCCCACTTTAAACCTTTTAACAGCCTTAAATAAGGGTGGTTAATAATCCTATTACTAAATTTCATTAAGTAAAGAAAAAGTCCTTGAAAGCTATGGAAAGATCTTTTAAAACAAATTAAACAATTATAATTATCCCAGAACCTAGCAGTGAGTATGCTTTAAAGACTATTCAGTTTAAATTTTATTTAGCTTAGGTGTTATCTCCCTAGGTTTATAGAATACAAATAAGATAAATCAACATTATATGTATTAAATCTTTAAGATAATAAAAATTGTTAAGTTTGTGATTAAGATAAAGGTAAATTTCATTGATTGCTAATTGTAATTTAATAAGCTTATTTTAAGGTAAAGTAATCAGTCTATGTGGTTATGGTTACTTATAAGGAGTTTGTAAAAGCATCTTCTAAACTGAAGCATTTACATGACTAATTCCAGGAAGCCATTATTAAATAGAAACCTAAATTGACATTAATAACAAAAAAATAACTTCATAACAAGGAAAACTGTCAGAGGCCATCTCAATCTGCATATTTAAATGGTAAGGAAAGATAATCTTGATTCCTATGGGAATCTTCAGTTTTCATAAAATGATTGAGAAAGTAGTTTTTCCTTTACTGCTAAAGTAAAATACCTGTTAATTAACGTCATCATGATAAAGGTGTAAAAGTAAAAAGCAAAGTACTAAAATAGTTAAGTTCATTTGATACGTTATACATTGCATTGGAAGTGTTTAGAAAGTATGTAAAAATCAAAGGAGATAGATTTCAATATCATCAAACTCTCTTGTATATTCAAACCAGGCCTTCAGTACACTGCATGGTTCCTCTCCATTTGAGTTTTTGGCTAGGTTGGTCACTGACCCCTAAAGCAATAAAAGTATCTATTACATCTCTGTTTATGCTCCTGAAGTGTATGGAGAGTATGTTGCAGTTTCAGACTCCTCCAGCAGCCAGCAATGGCTCGATATAGCCAGATGTACAATGGACATTGCCTCCAGACTGGCTCTGTTTCATAGTGCCAAAGGGTGCTATGCACCAGGCCAGTGAAACAGTGGATCCCTACCTTCCTAGCTTCTCTCTAGGGTCAATGGTGCTGCAGCATGCTGGCTGTGTGAAGGGCATACCAAGTGGAGCAATGATTACAAAGGTGCTGTGAATAGAACTTGAACCAACACAATTGGCATTATGGCCTGCTCCCATGAGAGATAACATGTATGGTATTATGGTATTGCAAACCTGGAGCTTAGTTCTATTAATTGCAGCTCAAAGAGAACTTATGCATTGATTAGTGCATTAATTAGTATTAAGTACTATACCTATATCTCTCCTGTTCTAGATATATGCCTGATGATTATGGTGATATGTTTTCTATTCTAGGTCATATGCAAAGGGATAGTGAACATGTTAAAAGTGCTGGTATAGTAGTTTGATATTATTTATGAATCCCAAAAAGAGATGTTGATTATATTTGTAAACTAGTCTGTTCCTCTGAGTGTGATACCCTTTGATTATATTAAATTCAAAGGTTTTACATTTACTTGATTATGTTAAGATTAGGGCTTTGATTTGACCACGTCATTAGGGCATGCAGGATTGAGTCCCTACCCCTTTGGTGGGCTATATAAACGGACACTCAATCAAGGAGATAGAAGCAGATATGCAGGAAAAGAGGAAGGAAGCTCCATAGACACAAAAGAGGATTCTGCAGCCCCAGAAAGCGAAATGAGCCCTTTGCCTGATAGTTTGCAGCTGACTTTGTGAAGGGACCAGAGCAGCTGAGCCCTATGCCAGCCTACAACTGAGATCAGAAGAAGCTGGGCCCATGGAGCCTTGAGAAGAAAGAGTAATGCTGAACTCTTACAGATATCACCTGCCATCTTGCTTCAACACATGGCAACTGACTTTGGGTGAGGAAGTAACCTTGAGTTACTTCTTTATGACCTTGTAACTGTAAGCTTTTACCCAAAATAAAATACCCTTTATAAAAGCCAACAGATTTCTGGTACTTTGCATCAACATCCCTTTTGACTGTCTAATACACCTGGTAAACGTAATTAGTTTTCTAAGTAGTTAATGAACATGCCTATCAGATAAAGGAATGGCTGTCTTCAGTACTGTCTTTATTTTGTTTGCCATATGCTTGTCTTGTTTTTGTCTATACTGTCTTTGTGAGTTTATGTGTAGGGCAATGCCTCTCCAGACCTCTCCTAGCTGTCCCAAGTATAACCACTGCTGTGGAAACTGGGATTTGCAATTAGTACCAAAACCCAGGAGGTCTACCACAATCTCTCCTTAGAGTTAACCAACAGCATAAAAGAACTCAAGTAAGGATGCTATTTCACATCAACCTTGGGGGATGCAGCCTTTGAAGGCACCTGAACTTTCTCACTCTTATGGTCCAGTATGTCATAGCTGGTCCCCTTTTGGGCTCACTCACCACCATCTTCTTTATCCTTTTACTGGAACCATATATCATCAAAATTCTAATTAAGTTTATTTCTTCCAGAATCAACACCTTGTTAGCCATGCAGGGATATCACCCAGCTCCACCCATGGTGCCAGATTCATCTTTCCCCAATTGTGATAGAGAAGCAAGAGGGTTTTACACCTTGTCAGGTAGGGCCCACTACCCCTAACCAGCAGGAAGTAATTACAGAAGAATACCATCATCCTTCAGCATCCCCTTAAGAATAAGTGTGTAAACCCTCTGAGGGGGGAGTTGAGGCAGGCTAGTTTAAGGAATGAAAAGACGAATCTAAAACCTGGCAGAAAAACATGGCCGTGAACCACTTGGGCCTGGAACCCCATTGGGAAAGACCCCCACCAGAAGGCTGCTGGGACAACCCCACGAGAAACCCCCATTTGGAATGAGATTTTGTCCAGGATCAAGGAAAAGCCCTGGATATTCTCAAGGGGCCTTATCATTGGGCCCTCCCGGGGGAATTGACAGTGGGGTAACCAATCAAAACAGCAAACAGCTGGGACCCCTCCCCAAATATTAACAATGAGGAGTAATTAATGATTAAAAAGCAGGTGCACAGGTTAAAACTCTCTCTCTCTCTCTGCCTGGGCCAGCCCACAGGCACACCTGGGGACCTGTAATCTGTTATTTTCTACCATTTCTAGTCTCTTCTCTTTTCTCATTTCCTGAATAACCTGCTGGCCTAACTGAACTGGCATGTTCTTAAATTCTTTTATGTAACATAGACAAGAACCTAGAGGAATCCAGCAACAGTTTGAACTGGATCACATTAGGTGGCCATCATGTTTGCTGTTTGAAGGCCTATTTTTATGGAGATATCTGCAAAAGGGCCATGTCTGATTTCACTGCTGCCAGTTCATCACCTCAGCACTCCAAATCGAGGGTCAGCTATATTCTGTCCCTATCCCAGACCAATTCCTTATCTCCTAGCCTACTGATCCGAGAGCAGAAGGTGACCAGGATCCATTGCCTATTCTTGTGTAGGGGAGAAGTGTCACTCAGGAAACCAGAAAATTCTTTACATTTGACCAAAGAATGTTTCAGATCATGGCCAGGAGTGGGGTGAGGCAGGTGAGGTGTTCCTTTTGGGCACAGAATTTAAGGGAGCGCCAAAAGGCCTCGGAAATCAACATGAACAATATTTTAATGCAATTTCTTTTAAAAAAAAATCAAAATTAATGCCCCAAATCCATGGTGAACAAAAATGACCAAAATTTAACAAAGGCAGGCTCTGACCCTCACCTCACTTCCTCATCTTCATCCTGGCCCTGTGAGCTCCTATCTTTACATAAATATTGATATTTTGTTCATCACGGGGTTATCTTTTTTGGCACTAATTTTGATCTTTTAAAATATTGCACAAAAATATGATTCACGATGATTACTGAGTTTTTTTTGATGCCCCCTAAAATTTTGTGCCTGGGGCAAATGCCTCACTCATTCTACCCTAGAGCCAAAGCTGCTCCAGGGCCAAGCAGCAGCCAAGCCTCTCTAGCTCCACGCAGACTGCTTGACCTCACTGGAGCAGCTCTCCTTTAGGACCAGGTGGGGCCAGCCAGAAACCCACCACACAAAGAAGCCTTTTTACTGCTGAGCCTGACCAGTGGTGTGCCGGTAAACGCTCAACGAGGGGTTCTTGGGGGGCGTGGGAGCCCTGGGGGGTGTGGGAGCCCTGGTTTGTGGTACTTGTCGTTTCCCACAGTGAAAACACTACCTCCAGGCTGATTTCAAGCCGCAAGGGTGAGGTTGTTGAGCGTGGAGTTGGGAAGAGATGTGCACACCCAGCCAAGGGCAGGTCCGGCCTGTAGGAGCGTCCAAGGGAAGGTGTTGGAGGGGCCAAGGACCAAACATGGGGGCAGTCAAAGGCCGGAAGCCGCAGGAAGTCACTGCCTTCTGGGGGTCAGAGGGAGATGTTGATGCCCGGGGTGGGGAAGAGCTGGGCTCACCTGGTGGAAGGGGCGGCCACAGCCAGCCGGCACAGAAACCCTGAAATCTCAGAGGAGGTGCAGGTGCAGGTGGAGGTGCTTCCAGAGTTGGGGTGGGGAGAGAAATATCCTGGCCTCTCTCTTGCTCCCACCTTTCTGCCCTTGCCTCTGCCTCCCATTGGGCTGAACCACAGAAGATGATAAGGGAGCCTGAGGCTGCCCGCGCCTCCTACCCCTGCAGTAGACAGGTAGGTAGGGGAACGGAGAGGCCCGGATCCCAGGGCACCAGGCTAGGGCTGGCACGCCCAGGCCCTGGGGACGGAGGCACAGGCCCAGTCGCACCCTGCAGGGGCAGAGTTTAGGGATGTTTCTGAGAACATTGCTTGATGGCCAGAATTTCTGGGGAGGCCAGGGTTTTTTTTTCGTTTGTTTGTTTTGTTCTCTTTTTTTGGTTTAAAATGGTTGAGGACTTCACATTTAATGTGAAACATACAAATTCCTATTGAGCAGAAAACTTTTCCAGTGTAGGCAATTTACAGTTATTGTGCTTAGATTTCCTAATAGTACAAGCAGGGACGAGGTAGAAAATATTTAATAACCTTAAATGGCAACTTGTAATACGAGTGTTGCAAAAGCAGTCTGGAAATCATTTCAAGACTTGTATACTCACTTACATAAATATTGTGAAAAGGGAGTGGTTGAATGTTTGTGGGGGAAATTAGAGGTTTGGTTTAAACGTATTTTAACATCTGAAAACTTTGCTCAGCTTTGCAAGAAAGAAATATTTCAGTTATTAAAAAGCCAGTATAATTATTTTGATGAATGATAAAATCATTAATTTATAAATCTCTATATAGGAAATAAGAAAGAGAAGAAGATATTGTAGAAATGAAGAAATATATCATTTGAAAGTAAATTATCAATTCTAAGAGAAAATCTATTAATTTTCTAAGTTATATACAAATGTACTTATTTAATAATGAAAGTAAAAAACATAATGAACTTGTAAATTCTTTCAATCCTGAAATGTAGCTAATTGATGTTTACAAAGCTTCATGGATTATAGATGAACATAAGCTAATGAAATTAAATCAATTCTTTAATATGACAATTGAATAAACGTTTTTTACAACTTAGTTGGTAATAAGATATATTTAATAAGTAGAAATATCAGGCAATATTATAAATTGCTAGGAAATCTTTTAATGAAATCGGTTAGTTCAGTAGAAGCCAAGAGAAGATTGGCACCTAAAACTAAGTTGTTTTGTCTGTTCAAATGCTGAGTGAGCCCTGAATCTCAGCAGAGTGGCAACACCTACTCTCCAGTTCATTGGACTCGCCCAGGACAACTAACAAAAGGATGATGATAGACAAAGCTCATCCCCCAAAAGACAGAGAGTATCTACAACTGCGAACAAGACAGTTCCATCCATCTGCCCCGTGGGATCTAAGCCCCCTCTCAATCAGAAACAGAGTGGGCATCACCATCCCCAAATCCTCAAGACTGAGCAATGAGCAAACATAAGGGGGGAATGCAACTATGGACTAAAGTAGACTTATTATTATTCTAGCAATGGAAGAACCTGTAACACTGACATAAAGGCAGTGGCCACCAGAGGTTCTGAGGGGAGGGAGAGGGGGAAATAGGTGTAACATGGGGCATTTTGGGACATTGTTACAGG
>JAQZBX010120044.1:0-10193 GCA_029593785.1 Cabassous unicinctus
GTGGGAGGTGGGGAACATGGGAATCCCTGTAATTTTTGTGTAAGATTTATGTAATCTAAGCATCTTTTAAAATATTAAAAAAATTAATTAATTAAAAAAAAAAAAGAAGAAGAGAGGTCCAGGGTTCATGACCAAATGGATGATAAAGGACTTGATCTATGAAGGGGATTTGGGGCAGGTGGTGTGAGGTGTGGCCAGGAGGAAACACTGGGGAATCACATGAAAGGTTGTCACCAGATGCTTCTAGGAGGTCCTGCTAAAACTTTTCAGGGTGCATCTGAGGGGGCTCCAGGGGCTCAGGCCAGTGCCCAAGTACTTATAAGTCTATCCTGGAGGCTGAATATCTGAGTGGTTGTTTTCTCTGACGCCGCCAAGTCTGCTCTGGGTCTGGGTGGAAACCTCAGGTCCCCACAGTGTCTCTAGGGCTGTACTCGTGTGGAGGGCCTGGGCAGGCAGAGGGAGGAGCCTCAGAAAGCAGAGGCAGGACTAGAAGATTCTCCCTATGAAATCCCTTCAGCCCCGCTGATGGTCAGGTTGGCGCTGTTTCCCGATACAGAGACAGAGAATCAGTCAGGGATCCCCAAGGGCCATTTGTTATCTTCATAGATGAGCAGCATAGGGGCCGGGCCTGGCTTCTGCTGGTACAAAGAAATATGTTTACTTCCAAGGTTGTCTTCTCAACAGGGGATCTTGGTCATCTTACCCAACGCCATTGACAAAGAGGACGACTGTGTCAGCGTATGTAAGGCCACAGAGCCTGTAAGAAGGAGACGAAAATATGGATGAGGCCACTGAGCTCTCTCGCAGCAGATGCTACCCTAGGATGGGCCTGTGTGAGCTCACGGCTTGGGAAAGGCCCCGCGCAGGGTACTGGGGAGGGTGGGAAGGGCTGAGCATGAGGGATGGGAATGGGGAGCAGTAACTGTGCAGAGGAGGGTGAGGAGGGTGAGCAGGCCATAGTCCACACTCAGCAAAGCTCTGACTCCTGAGGTCCCAGCAGGGCCTCGCTCCACCAGCTTCTGTTATCCCTCAGGGGAAGGGCAGGCCCAGGGATTTAAATCAGACCCACCCTCATTGGGCAGCCTGGGAAGGCAGCTGGGGTTGTAGGAAGAGACCAGTCCCCAGAGAACCAGAGAGGGGCCTCCCCTTTGCACTGTCACCTCCACATTCCTCATCCCAGGCAGGGAGACCCTGACTCAACCTCACCACCTAGGAGCAGGTCCTTTGACCCATGAATGCCAACCCTCCCTCAGCCTTCACTCTGTGCTTGCTGTCCCCATGGTTAACTAAAACAGCATTCCTTACACCTGGAACCTTGATCTCTGGTGAGAATGGTAGGAATTGGCAGCAGAATGCATGTCCTAGATTTTCACTATCTTTTCAGCAACTACACTTGCTATGAATGAGGTTATGGTGAAATTTTACCTCTTTGTTCTGGACAGAGAAACTGTTGAAAGTCACAAGTTGAGCAGAAGAGGAGCCTGGGTCCCTGTGGAGATGCCTCATGAGCTCTGCTTCCTGAGGCCCCATGCTTGGGACCGGATGCTGTGACATTCCCTGCCCAGGTGATCCCTCACTGCTGATGCTTAGAGCTTGGTCTGTGAGAGTCTGTCCCTCCAGACATGATGGCTAGTGTCTGCGAGGGTGGCTGGAGGGTCCCAACCTGCCAGTCTGAGGACACAATATTGATACCTGAGCTTTCCCCACCTCAGTACTCCTTTGCAAGTAGATTCTACCTGGGCAGCCTCAGCTTCCCCTGGATGTTCCCAGGTGCAGTATTGATTCCCTCTACTGGTGGAGCAGAACCCAGATGGGGTCTCCCTCCTCCAGGTTACCCCCAAACACCTCTTACCACAGGGCTTCTGCACCCCCACTGCCCTATAGCAATAGGGTGTGAGCCACCTCGGAACTTGAAGTATCTACTCACCACAAGAAAAACAAAAAAAGACACAAATGAATTTTAATAACATATAATATTAAATCCAATATATCAAAATAGTATTATTTCCCATATAATCATTATGAAATTATTTATGACATATTTTAAATTCTTTTTTCACGTTAAGTCTGAAAATGGATGTGCATTGTATATTTGTAGCACCTGTCAATTTGGACACAAATTTTTTTTTCAAAACTTTTAACTTTATTTTGTACATTTAATAATTAAAAATATAATCAATAATTTAAAATAAAAAGAAAGTACAGTTGAATAAAAACATACATTTCTTATTTAAATGTACTAGATACAGAATTATGTGATTATGCAAAAAACAATTGAGAACACACTTTGGATGGATTTTATTCTTTACTAATATGTATCAATAAAATAGATTTGTTTTTTTAAAACACTTAGCTGCAAATTTTCCATATTTGCATACTGTGGAACTTAATGTTTTCATAATTAATGTCAAGGAAAGGATTTCCAAATGTCAACCATCATAATTGAATTGCCTATGGGTATGGAAGATTTTGGAATCTATTATATATTTTATTAACAAGATGATTATTGCAGTATATTTTTCCTGCATACTTCCTACTGGGAAATTAGCAATGGGGACTGGGAATGATCTGGACCTCTGCCTGGCACCAGGAACTACTGTGTGCATGATTCTCACATCCACTGATAAAAATTCTAGTCACAGAAATGAAGCATTGTTTTATCTAATATTAGGAACAAAATGACCATATCTGTTCCTCCCCTTCAGATATTTAATCACTGACCCAGGAAAGGCAACTAGAGAACTATATTCATTTCTGTGGGAAAGATTCCAAAATCACAGATTTCATACATTTCCCTTTCCCCAAATCTATAAAATTTCCAGTTGATATTCACAAAGTCATCCATCAGATGCCCAAAACATTTTCCCAAACCCCTCAAAGAATATTCATCAAAGAAAACAAATTTCTGAAGCATATAACCTCCCAATCTCTGAATAAATGATTTCCCATGATTTTTCATTGCATTCTCCACAACGAATTTTCTGGAAGTCTCTCAAGGAGTTTCATCCTTCTAATGAAATATTCTTCCTCTTATTTATTGTTTTGTGGTTATTCTTAAACTGAATTTCCTTTATCACATTAAGGCTTAGCTTTGACTGAATAAGAGGCACAGTGATTACAGATCTAGATTTTCACTTTTGGAGTTCACTCATTTAATTTAAAGGATAAATTAGGAATTAAGACAATCCCACATTGAGTACAGGTGTAGAATTCCTCACATGTGATTTTTCTGATAAATTTATTAGAGTGGTAGAAGAGGCCACCCCAATTCCGTTGTATTTACACTATGTCTTTTCTCACATAGTATATTATTTGTCTATAAACGGCTTTGCTACATAACATACATATGGATTCTCACCAGGATGAATGCTATTAGATTACTGAAGAAGTGTGGATGATGACAGGAATTGCTGAACACATTAAAAACAGTGTTTCTTCAGAATGTGAGTTCTCTGGTATGTTTAAAGGTTAAATCTATGGCTGAAGTCTCTTAAATATGCAAAAAATTTATAGTGTGAATTGTTACATTTAAAATAAGAATATTCAAGGAATGACTATCTCAAATTGTTGACTTTCATAGGGATTCTCTCCATTTGCTTAATCTCCTATTGTCTAAGGCCAGAAAAATTAAGGATTCCCCATACATATGATATTGTGGTTTCTGTCCAGCATGAATTCCTTAATGTTGCCTGAGGGGAGAAACACAGGTGAAAGGCTTCCTACATAGACAACATTCAGGCAGTTTTTCTACAGTGTGTATTCTCTCATGGTGTTTAAGATAGAAAATTGGCTGAAGTTTTTCACCCATAAATGACACTTATTAGGTTTCTCTCCAAAGTGAGTTCTCTGATGTTGTTGAAGATGGGATTGTTGACTGAATGCCTTCCTGTTTGATGAAACTCATAAGGCTTCTCTCCAGTGTGAGTTGTCTCATGTCATCTAAGATTAGAATAATTTCTGAAGGCTTTCCCACATTGATGATATTCATAGGGTTTATCTCCAGTGTGACTTCATTCATGTTTTTTAAATGGAAGAAGCCTTTTTCAAAAGTACTGCATTCATAGTATTTCTCTGCAGTGTGAGTTTTCTCATGTTGTGAAGATGAGAATATTGACTGAAAGCTTCCCTGCACAGAAGACATTCATAGGTTTCTCTCCAGTGAGTTCTCCCATGATGTTTTAGGGAAGAGGATGGACTGAAGGTTTTCCCACAAAGATGACATTAATATGGTCTCTCTCTAGTGTGAGTTCTCAGATGTTTTTTCAGGAAAGAGGATTGACTGAAGGCTTTCCTACAAAGATGACATTCATAGGGTTTCTCTCCAGTGTGAGTTGTTTCCTGTACTTTTAGGGAAAAGGATTGACTGAAGGCTTTCCCACAAAGATGACATTCATAGGTTTTCTCTCTAGTGTGAGTTCTCTCATGTACTTTAAGATAAGCATACTGACTGAATGCTTTTTCACAAAGATGACATTCATAGGATTTCTCTTCAGTGTGAGTTCTCTCTTGTCATTGAAGAAGGGAATGCTGACTGAAAGCTTTCCCACAAAGATGACATTCATATGGTATCTCTCCAGTGTGAGTTCTCTCATGTTGTTTTCACAAAGAGGAGTGACTGAAGGCTCTCTCACAAAGGTGACATTCATAGGATTTCTCTCCAGTGTGAGTTCTCTCATGTACTTTAAGATGAGCATATTGACTGAAGGCTTTTCCACATAGATGACATTCATGGGATTTCTCTCCAATGGGAATTCCATTGTATTGTCTTAGGTCAGAGCATTGCATACAATTTTTATCACTTTGGGAACATTCATATGATTTACATCTAGGGCGAATATGCTTATGTTTCTTAAAAGATGAATGATCATTGAGGACATTTGGAGGTAGTTTCCTGAAATAGAACTTCTTTTATTTTTTATTTATTTTATTTTTTTATTTGTAAAATGATATATAAATACATATGCATATATGTGCATTTGTTTACATAAATGCTTGTTCAGACTTCTGGGCTTTCCCATCGCTTTCACTTACTGCATCCAAATTTTCTCTCTGTTTAAGGCTCCAGTCTTATGGATGAAGCCCCATGTAGTGGTTTGAAGGAGATACCACCATGTGTCTTGAAACATAAAACAATAAAGACCAAAGATTACAGCAGCCACCCCAGAAGGCATCACTTTGATGCCTTGTATTGGACTTTTTCCCAGTCTCAAACCATGAGTGAATAGTATAATCAGAAGCATTTCATGCTATTTCCTTGAGCATCTTGGGAAACTTAACCCACCCTGATTCAATGTGGCCACAGCTTAAATAAAAATATCTTTAAAAGGACCTAATTATAAGTTGATACATCCACATAGATACAAGAGATTAAGAGTTGAGCATGACATTCCCGGGGGAACCAAATCCATCCCCAACAGTGTCTTTAAAGACCTTTGTCCTAAATGGGGTTTGTATTATTATTTTTAGGTATACCCCAGAGGAAGAGAATGTAGTGGAGAAAAGCATTTTATGGGAAAGGGAGAGAAAGCCATAAATAGTAAATGTTACAAAGTTCTCAAAATGTGCATTGTTCCAGCACTTTACACTGGATAACTAATTTAATGCTCACAGGGCTGTGTGAGGAAGTCACCATTACTGAATTCTCTGGATGAGCAAAGCAAAACTAATAATATGTAAGTGTTTTATTTAAAGAAATTCAATAAATAAAGAATATTTTAAAAGCAAAAAAAAGAGAGAGAGAAGGAGCTCTGTCCTTCAAGAGAGAATTCTTCTAGAGAGAATTCTCTCTTCTAGAGAGAATTCAGCATGGCCAGTCTATGCACAGGGAAGTGCTCTGCAGAAAATGAGTGGAGAGGTTGATGGAAAAAGACAGGCTCATCTGGGGCCTTGAACCCCCACCCTCAGCACAGGGGGTGCTCTTCTCCTTGCTGCTCCATGAGTCTGGGGCCTGTCTGCACCCTCATCCACTGTCTTGGGTCTGCCCTGGGCTGACCTGGCCATGGCAGAGCTCCCAGGGGGCGTCAGGTTGTGTCTTCCAGGTATTCGGGGTCCCTGCCCATGGGGTATTCTGGGCCTGCCCTGGAGGTGGCCAGAGAGCCACGGGGTGACTCTGAGTCATCCTGGGACCACAGACCCTTGCTCTGCCTCATCTGGTCTCAGTGTGGAGGCTGTTAATTTTTGTCCAAGTCCCACAGGTTTCTTGTTGTTAATTGGATTGTCCTTGAGTCAGATGCTCTGTCTAGGCTGAGCTCCTCCTTTGGAGGTTTTACATATGAGCCAGGTTAAAATTCCTTCTTGCCAAGCGCACATGAAGTATTCATGGATGCATTTAGGTGCTGAACATTTCTGCCCTTGGCTGTGAGCCCCTGAGCCACGTCTTGTGGTCTTTGCCTCAGTATCCCCACACAGGTCCAATGTGTCGTTTGCTTGTGAGTGAACTTCCTGGGGCAAGAGGGGCTGTGGTCAGGTGTGATGAGGTGGAGCTCCAGGTAATACATCAGGGGATCTGGGCAGAGGCCAGGTCCTTGTGGCCTCCAGGCCAGTGCTGCTGGGCTGTAGGATAGTCACAGGTGGGTTGTGCCCAGACCCTGCACCTTTATTGTTACCTGGAGGCTGAGGACTCTCAGGTAGGGGGTTGTTAATCTCCTGCATGCAGCACAGGTGCTGCTCTAGGTGCCTATGAGCTGCCCCATATCTAGTGACTCCTGAAGGTGGCCCAGCACTGCTTTCCTTGTGCTCCCCAGACTCACTGACCTGGCCTGTGGGAACATAGAGGGTGGGGGGAGCACTGGGCAGCCTGGGCAGCCTGGGGGCCTCAGATTTGGGTGACCTGGGCCAGACCTGCCCATTGTTTGTGCTCATTCATCCTGGGGCTTGAAAGGGAGTGAGGCCCAGGCAGTGGAAGCCGGTTTGTGTCTCACTTCCCCATCTGCCTGTGTCACTGTGAGCATCACTGTCACTATCCCACATCTGACAGTCCTCGACCTGGGTCCTGCTGATGGTCAGGGTGGCCGTGTTCCCTGAGTTGGTGCTGGAAAACTGGCTAGGGGTCCCCGAGGGCCGGTTGCTACTATAATAGGTGAGCAGCCCCGGGGCCTGGCAGTTGAGCCTGGCCATCTGTCCTAGGGCCACAGATACCAAGCATAGCTGGGTCAGCTCGAAGGAGGCCAGGGAGCCTGAAGGAGACAAAAGAAGAAGTAGGCTAGGTGTGAGGGGCTCTTCCCCAGGAGATTCCCCTCCTGCCTGGCCTGGACTGAGATGCAGGGACTTTGGGTGCCCACAGCACTGGCTCTCATCAACCCCCACACCAGCATCCCATGGGCTGGTGGATGGAGACCCTGAAGGATGAGAGAAACCTGCCCTTCCCATGGCTGGTGCACTGTCCTCAGGGGCTCAGAATCCACTGAAAGCAGAGCACTGAGAAGGTGGGTGCCACTCCTTGGCCAGCACCTATGCAGTGAGCCCAGAGGGAAAGGAGGAGAGGGGTCCAGGCCTGGGTGGAGTAGCCTTGAGATCTGCTCCCTGAGGTTCCAACTAGGGCTGGTTTCCCCCAGGCCTCTCTTATCTCCTGGCTGAAGAGAGCTCCTGGTTATGCAAATCAGGCTGAGTTCAGGGGTAGCTCCTGTGGGAGTTTGAAACCTCCAGAGAAGGGCTCAGCCCCTAGGGACTCAGAGAGGGGAGAGGTGGCCCCTGGTGACCCCACCCTCAGTCCAGGGGATTCTCCTCCCTATGCTGGTCCATTCGCTGTGGGTACATCTGCACCCTCTGACCTTGTCTTGGCCTCACTCCTGGCCTGGCCATGCAGCGCTCAGTGGGGATGTCTGTGTGTTTTCAGGTAACCAGAAGCCTCTGCTATGGGGTGGTCCTGGGCCCTGTTCTGGAGGTGGCTAGAAAGTCTCAGCAGCTATTCTGGAATTATACCAGCATCCGGAGCTTTCTTCTCTCTGACCTGGTTCCAAATGGATGCAGGTGATTTCAGTTCAGGGTCGGCACGTGTCCTCTCTCGAAGCATTTGTGGATGTTTCAAATGTGGATCGTGTCCCAGTTCTGCTTTGGAAGCTTTCAGTACATCTTCTCTGACCATCTAGAATCCAATGCAGTCACCTTCTCATCCTCATCGTATAGGGGACAATACTGAGGATCAGAGAGGAGCAATGTCAACCCATGAGAGCTGAGCTTCTCAGTGGAGAACCAGAATGAAATTCTTTTTGGCTGGTGCACATGGACCTTTCAAGAACCACTGAGGCATAGCTTTTGCTCTTGGCTGTGAGCTCCAGGGGCAGGTCATAGGTCTCAGGATCTCCAATGTGGGGTCAGGGTCAGGTAGAGTTCAGGTGCCGTCTACTGTACATGTGAATGAAATTAGAATGCAAACAACAAGGACATCTCCAGGAATTCTTATAATTCAACTGTCTTCAGTTGCTAGAGAAAATTCAATAGTCTTAACTGAATTAATGAAATCAACAAACTTTATGAAACAACTGCTGTGATCCATGGACTTGACAAAGGAGATGAATAAAATTTGACACTTCGCCCTGCATAGACAAAGGGCAGGTCCAGGGGACTGCGGGATGTGCTTCCAGGGAAGTGGGGAGCAGCTGTGTCTGCAGGACAGGCCAGTTCTCAGCATCAAAGGGGTGACAGGTGGGAATTGTGGGACCACAGGGTGACAAGGCTTTTATGGACACTTACAGTGACTCAGCAAGGTTGGGGAGGGCGGGGAGGGGAAGCCAGTGCCTGTCCTGGAGAAAGAGGCATGTACCATCTCCAAGAGCTGATGTGAGAGCCAGGAAGCCAGAAGAACTTGTATGTTTGCATCAAGGACAATCCTGAAGAGAAAGAAGGTCACCTTCTCCTTCAGGTCTGAGATCAGTGTCACTAACATTCATTGCAGGTTACAATCACCCCTTCCCCCCATGTGCACAGCCCACCCCATCTCCAGGTGGCTTTTCCAGGAGACTCTCTGCCGCCCCCTAGTGGCCGCTCTGTACTGGCTCCTAGAGGCAAAGGGGGTGTCCTTGCCCAGGTGGAGACTCATAACCTCAAGCTCAGGGCTGAGATTACCTGCTCCCTGGACTTCTGGCCCCATGGGAGGCATGACTCCTCTCTGCTTGGCTCCACCTGCCTCAGGACAAGGATGTGGGGGCTCAGATTGCCATGACATTGTGCACAGTCCCATTTGGAAGAGGAGGTGGCACCTGCACATATACCTGTGTGGGGGTGGTCATGTGGGTGGTCCCAGGACTTGCCCCTGGAGGAATCAGGGTAACGTATTGGCGCTCACTGGTACCGGGTATGAGGGCTGGGCTGTGGGGTGCTGAAGGCTACTGACCAAAGCCAGAGAAAATAGAGCATCCCCCCAACTCGTTGGTATGCATGAGTTCCAGGCCATGAGGACTCAGCAGTGAACAACCAGGCCCCTGCTCCCTGGGAGTTTCTAGTCTGCTGGGTGGGGCTGTTTTGTAGACACACTTGTTCTGCAGAACCAACCAGCAGGCCCTCCCAAATCACTTTTACCTGTACATCATCTCCTGCAGGTGTTTAAAATCCAGACTCTTGCTTTTCCCAAGTCCCTTGCATCCAAAACTGGTCAATTTTGTGACCCAATACTGTCCATTGGGTTACAAGGGTCATACTGCTGGAATTCCCTGGCAATTCTTGCTCTTTTGAAGGATAGAAAGAGAGTGGATTTGTGCAGCATATTTCCCTTTGAATATGTAGTGTGAATATGGAGCTGCAGCAGCTGTCGTGAGATCTGAAGTCACCACGATGAATGCGAAGCCGGCCTGGTCCATAGCATGGATACTTAGAAAGATCCCGGGCCCCTGATAGAATTGGTGAGGATCTGAGAAACACCCCCATCTAACTGCAGACTTATTTTGTGGAAGAAAAATAGGCTCATTCCTGTGGATGCCATTTTGGCCCTGTGGTCTTTGTCAAAAATGAATACTGATGATTGGTTTTAGGGAAAGAATGCAAAACAAGTCATTAAAAAAATAATTATATCTTTAGATATGCTGCAGAAAGTTCATATTTTAGACAAACAATAATAGACAGGCAACTCCCTAATCTGGGCATGGGGAAGGCCTCTCAGAAGAGGAGACTGGAGCTGCTGTTGGTGCGAGAAGAGGAAAGAAGGACATGGCAGTGGGGGGTGGGCAGAGCTGGGCCAGTGCCCTCGGGGAAGGGTCTGC
>JAQZBX010121780.1:0-10104 GCA_029593785.1 Cabassous unicinctus
TGGCCATATATCAGTCTACCACCTTCAAAAAATATTATAAAGAAGGGGGAACTGTGGGAAGCTGCCCTCGGCATCTGTTTTATCATGGCCATTCTTAGAACTGGCGTTTGGCCAAATGTCGTTGCGCATGTCCCGCACTAAGTTTCTATCTCCCTGTACTCGCTACATCTTTTCTTGTAAATCTGCTGACCAGGCTGTAGTTTGGTACCTAGCAACTTGCTGACGTCCACATCAGATGACCCCTCCTCCCTCAGATTATATATACCCTGCCACTTCAATAAACTTTTGCAGCTTGATCAGAATCCTGTCTTGCTGTCATTCTTCATGTCTCTTGTCCCCCCAATTCCCACTCCCTCTTTCAGGTTCCGGTTCGACTGACCCGCGGGCCGGGTCATATCCTCAATATTCAATTTCTACCTATAAGAGCCAGAATACAATTAAACAAGAAAAAGGCATATATTCTAATAATGGACATGCAAAATATAAAGTGCTAATTTGAGACAGAAACAACATAAAGGGGTGAAACAGAGGGATGTAGGAGCACAGAACATGCATGCTAATGAAATAATTTGGTATCTTTTGATAGTAGTAGGTTATAGATATAGGCTGTGTAATATATTTGAAAAATATACAGGAACAGAAGTGAGAAAGAATCATTTCTGTTCCTGTATATTTTTCAAATAGTTTCTTTGTGGTAATCCATATTAAATTGCAACAGATTAGTACATATGATCAACTATAATAATGTTTTAGCACAATATATTTCTTTTAGAACCTAGTACACAGTTTTATAGCGATCCAGGTTAATTATCCTTCTTTGTCTAAATTTTGAAATGCTATGTTTGGAGTGAATAAAGTATAAATTTTAAGCTTTGGAATGGATTATTATCCCAAGAGATAATGAAAGTACAAAAAAATGACAAAACCATGTAGAAATGTAATATCAAATGTATGAGGCTCTGGAGGTCTTCCAAAGTGTTGTAATTTTGTGAATTCCGAATACAAACTTATAATTTAATCAGAAGGATTAGTAACACACCCACAAACACCAACACACCTAGCGCTTAGATAGAAAAATATTGGTAGACAAAGGGAACCAAAGGAATTTTTACTTTTTCAATTATCTAGGTGCTCCTGATGGGCTATTTATTCAAAATAATTTTGAGGACCTGTTTGTTGGGCTGGTATACAACAAATAAAAATGATCATGGACTATAAACTATCTGACGATAAAATATGGTATTGTGATGGGGGGTTGACATATTTTAGAGAGAGTGTAAGATGGGCCTCAATGATGGGGTGATATTGGTATAAAATCTGAAAGAAATGATGAAATATGATAGTATAAATTCATTTTAGTGACTTAGTTTAAAAGATGAGCAGACAATAAAGATTACTAGACATTTGAGTAAACATTCTCTTTGAAAGAGAAAGGAAAAAGAAACAAATACTAAAAATAAAATTGAATAAAATGTAGACAAGGCAGGCAGAAGAAGAATATGTATGGCAGAAACACTAAACAGAAAGTTGAAAATATGGGAGGAAGTTCCTTAGGATACAGGTCTCAGAATGTACTGTTACAGCAACACATACAGTCTAAAGTGCAGAGAACCACTCAGGAAGGCAAGATATGTATAGCTGTGGGGTTGAAGGAACTCGAAGTAGAAAATGTTTAAGAATCAAGCATAATCTGAGCAATAAAGTAGGTCATAATAAGGTATTATATTAAGGGCATTATAAAAACACAAGAGTGATTTCTGAGTGTGAAACTGGAAAAATCACTTTGACTAATCCCTAACCTACATTTGTAACCTCCTTCTGATGGTCAAAATGTCCATAGTAATGTATACAATTGTGCAACCATAATCAAATTATAGAACATTTCCATAAAAGAATTACAATTAAATTCCATAAAATGTTATCTCTTTTGCAAAAAGATATAAAGAAAAACAATGTTATAAAAGTTACTAAGAGCAGATCATAATACACAGACATATGACAAGAAAATGAATATCTCAATTTATGATATTAAAATAATATAAAATATTTTTAAAGGTTTTTTGAAACTGCAAGAAAATGAAGTCAATCTGTAACGAGAACAATAGCCATCAGAAGGATATGAAAACATATTTCAAAGGACTTGTAAATTAAGTAAAACAGAGTAAAAACAAACCAACACTAATTTTAAAATATATGAGTGAGTAATCAGCATAGAAAACACAGTTAATGAAAGAAAAAACAGAAAGGACAGATATGAAAAAAAAGATAATGATTTTAGAGAAGCTGACAGACCTAAAAACTGTTAAACTACAATTTTCAAAATGCGAAAACAACTTGACTCTTACAAATATAAATTGAATACATGGAAAATGTATACATTATTTCATTAATAGAAAAGTCAATAAGATGAAAAAACTGATTATTCTGATTCAAAGAGTATTTAAGTAGTGGGTTTAGAGAATTTATTACAAAATATACAACAAAAAAAGATTTTGATTCATTTTTAATTTTTTGAAGATAATATGCATATAAGCAAGTCAAAATATCATAAGTGTGAAGATGGATGGTTTTTCAATATTTGAAAATAACCCTAAAATAGGACCAAGGGTAAGAAACAGAACATTGACAGCACTAAACAAGATGCCCTTAGGCTGTCTTCTAGTTACTATCTTCCCTAGAAAGGTAGCTCCCTTTCTGCATCAAATATTAATTTATGAAGTAGAGGACTTTAAAGTTAGGGTTATTTTGATATAATGCATAAATATACCATTCATATGTGCCAGATATATGAATTTTGACAAACATAACAATTGTACAATCACAATCAAGTTATAGTACATTTATGACCCTAAAAACTCCCCTCAACCACTTTGTTGTCAATACTTCCCTGTACCTCTTCTTCTTATAACCACAGATATGTTCTCCATTGTGATAATTTTGCTCTGTCCAGAATGTAATCTAAGTGGAATCACTATATGGCGCTTTTAGACTGGCTTCATCCATTCAAGCTATAAAGTAGCTGAGACAGATTGTTTTCTGAACATATCTGTAATTTTTTCCTATTTATTGCTTAGTATTCCTTTGAAGGTATGTACCATAGCTAGCTTGTCCCTTCATTAATAGATGGATATATGAGTGTATCAGTAATGCTATATATAATTAGGCATACATGTATTTCTATGTGGACATGTGTTTTCATTTTTCTTAGGTAAATAACAGAAAGGGAGATCTCTGGGTCATACGGTAAGTGATTTCACTTCATAAGAAACTGTCAAATTGTTTTCTCAAGTTGCTACCAGTAATGGTTGAGTGTTTCAACTGCTCTGCATTCTTTTAAGTACTTTGTGTTATCAGTTATTATTATGCATTTTTGTTTTAGGTATTTGATCATATTGTAGTCTTAAATTGTATTTATGCTGAGTGATATTGAGCATCTTTTCATGGGCTTAGATGCGATCTGGGTATCTTCATTGGGGAGGTGTTTCTGCACATTTTCAATTGTTTCCTTTTATCTACATATTATTGAGTTTTGAGAATTATTCATATATTATGGATACATGTTCTTGTCAAATAGCTGTTTAGCAAATACTTTCTCAGATTCTGTGACTTGTTTGCTCATTTCCTTAGCAGTGTCTTTTACTAGCAGATTTAAATTGGTTGAAACACACTGAATCCAGTTTTCTCCTATGGTTCATGAATTTTGGGTTTATTCTAGAAAATGGGACTATCCCATGGTCACACAGATGTTATTATGTTTACTTTAGCAGTCTTGTAGTATTCAAATTCATATTAAAACCTAAGTTCTAGTATGAGAGAGTTTTTATATATGCATAAAATGATGAGGTAATGTCTCACTTTGGCAAGAGATTATTCAATTTTTTGAACACCTTTAAAAAAAGACTTTTCTTTCCCCGTTGTTATTCCTTAAAATATTTGGCAAAACAATTGACCATGTAGGTGTAAGTCTATTTCTGAACTCTGTATTTGGTTCCATTTATCTAGATATTTTGCTTTTCACCAATACTATATTCTGTTGATTTTTTTAACTTAATAAATCCTTAAATGAGATAATGTGAAGCCTCCAGCTTTATTCTTCTTTTTAATATTTTAAATAAAATTTCACTGAATTATATCATTTATACATGATCATTTAAACAATGTTTATGGTAAAATCAGTGAATTTCCAAAGCAAACATGCATATCATCATACAAGTTTCCCATATATCTTTCCACTGTCAACACTGTGCATTTCCTACAAACTATGAAAGAGCATTGTTAAAACAGCACTATTAACCTCAGCCCATATCTTAAACTTGTGGCACATTCCCCCCAACCCTCCCAATCATTAATATCCTATATCTGTATTATAAATCTGTCATCATTCATGAGAGAACATACGCACATTTGTCCTGTCAACCACAGTCCATCACCACCACTGGATTCCCTGTGTTATACAGTCCCATGTTTTGTACTGTCCATTCAGAGTGCGAAATTCCAAGTGAAAGAATTCTAAAATCGACTGAGGTGGCGACAGCAAAACTCTGTGATGAAAATGAGAGCCACTGAGTGTACAGTTTCATATTTGTTTTTAGTAGTTTAGTTCTTTATTTTTTCATCTAAATTGTAGAACCAGCTTCTCAGTTTCTGAAATTTTAAACCTGCTTAAATTTTAATTTGGGCTGCTTTGAACCTATAGATAAATTTGGGATGGCTTTTAATGAATAGATTTCTTCCATTTGGGGTGCCACTTAGTATCATATTTCTTTATTTCTTTCATCATTTAAATTCAGATGCATGGCCAACATTACCTATGTATTAAGCGTGCAGCAAAGCATCCATGTGCTTTTCAAAAATTTCCAAGAGTTTCTTATTAACACAGAAGTTATAGTCCATAGATTAGTATAGGGGATCACCAGGATAAGAAAAGACCATATAAAATAAAAAATATCTTACCTTTATCTCTACTAGTTTTCAAATGTTCTAATGTTCTATCATATGTGGCCCCACCTTTACTGTTGATACTTAATATCCATAAGTTTACAATATTCTTTTTTATTTCCTCTTTGAAATGTAAATGAGCTAAAATTATAAATTTTGGCATAGGTTATGCTTTCATATTATTTCATTAAATACATGTTCATGGAAATTTTGAGAGAATTAGATAGGTTATATTACCAGGAAGAGGAAATTGGATTTCAGGGTTTTAAGTTATTAACTTAATGATACATAGCTGATAAGTTTCAGGCTAGGACTACTTACTGTTTCAGGCTAGGACTACTTATTGTACAATTAGATTACTTGTCCAATCTTATAGCATATGATTTTCCACTGGTAATTCTTCCAAGAGGCTAAAGTGCATTCATGTAATTATTTATATCGTGCAGTTTGATGTTTCAGAAACATTAACTTGTGTACTATAGGGGAAAAGCATCCTGTTGCTCTTCTGCCCAGAAGAGAGGGTGTATTCTCCTTGTGCATCCATTCTGAAATTCAGTAAGAGCTTGATAAACTAGAAGAATCCAATGCATAACATTGCATAGTGTGCCTTAATTAAGTGAGTTGTTCAGGCCCATAGGTAAAATGAAAGGTTTTTCCTGAGAGAGTTTACAACTGCAAGCAAGAGATTTCCACCCATCAGCGATAGGGGATCACAGCCCCCTCTCAATTAGAGGTGGAGTGGGCATCACCATCCCAGAATACTCAGGATTGAGGAATAAAATATGGACTAGAGTAGTACTTACTGGTATTCTACTATAGACTTATTGTGATTCAGCAATGAAAGAAATTATATCATTGATGTGAAGACAGAGGCCACTGGAGGTGCTGTAGTCAGGGAAAGGGAAAAAGAGGTGCAATATGGAGGCACTTGCAGGATTTGGAATTGACCTGAGTGATATTGCAATGACAGATACATGCCATTGTATATCTTGCCATAACCTACAGAATTGAGTGGGATAGGTTGTAAACTACAATTTAAACTATAATCCATGCTTAGTGGCAATGCTCCAAAATGTGCTCATCAATTGCAATGAATGTACCACATTAATGAAAGAAGTTGTTAATGTGGGGAAAAGCAGGAGGTGTGGGGAATGGGACATATGGGAATCCCTTGTATTTTTTTATGTAACATTTTATGTAATCTAAGTATCTTTTAAAAATAAAAAATATATGTACTTTAAAAAAAGGAAAGGTTTTTCATCACTTACACAATTATTTTAGAAAATATAAGCTTGTATCTCAAACTAGAGTATATGATTTAATATGTAAATTAAAGAACAGGTGCTCTATTTAGAGTTGTACTAACATTTGAACCATAAGACTTCCAGGAAATACAGCAGGGTAAATAGGAAGTGCTCTCTAAGTATTTAGTTCAATTGAGTTGCAAATTAGGAATTTGCTTTAACTTTCTTGATTGAAGATAATAGCCCAAAAAGGGACTATAGAAATAATGACTCTATATAAAAATTAGGTAAAATTTTAAACTGAGAAATTATTATCTTTCCAATTTCTATTGGCATAAGTCAATTCAAGATCGTAATTTTTCTGATAGAATAATATAAATGTATTTTAAACCCTGCTTTACCAGTTAACTAATTTATCTAGACCCCTCTTTAGTTTGTATATTAAATTTCTTGGTCTATTAAGTTTTATGGCTTTAAAAATTAATTCAAAGATGTGAGGATATTATTTTGCATTGTTATAGAATATAAAAAATTCCAGAATTTTGATATGTCACAATAGTATTGTAATATGGTCCAGTGGAAAAACCTTGGGTATTGGAGTCAGAGAAATCTTGGTTTGAATCCTCATTCTGCTGGTAAACAACTCTGTTGTTCCCGACAAGTTACTGTTCAAAGGGGGCCAGTTTTCTCAATATAGATGAAAATACCAAATTATTTAGTTTGTATGTTGCTGCTGTAGATTACATAAGGTAATATACAAAATTTAAAAAGATCTCTATTGCTAGTAGCCACTTAATAATATATGGTACCTGCTATCATAGCTTTCCTTTTTCACAAACTCAGGATTTTTATAACTGCTCCCATGGATGTCTAATACTTTTTTTTCCCAAATACATGGTTTGAAGAAACGATTTAATTTAGTCTTCCAGGTTGATCGTTTTGTTTTTTTTTTCCTCGAAGTAAGGATGTATATTTTTTCTATTTAGCTTCTATCTCTTCTTAAAGTGAATTTGGCTACACATAATCATAATTATTTTAATAATAATCAAATATTAGTTAACAGAAATACCCGTTTGAAGAGCATATTGGAAAAAATGACTAAACACCATACATTTTCTCATGTTTCCACATCCTTACAGAGATGCTGAGAATTTCTCTACAGGGACTTGTTTACTCTATGATAATACCTTCATTTGCAAACTAACATCTTGAACTACAGACAAGATCAGAGATACCAAGAGATGCCAGGATATTATATTGTCAAAAATACCAGGGAAATTTAAGCAAAATATAGTATTATTTTGCTGATATGTCCAAGAACAAAGTTTGTTGACAGAGATGCATTTTCTTGAATAGCATAGTAAGTTGTGATTCATTGAATTTAATCTCAATACTATGATAGTCTAGTATCATATGATAAGAATACATACAATTTAAAAAGGAAATATTTAGCTTCTGGTTTGTTGCTCTTTTATTGCTCAATATTCTGATTTAAAAAAGCAATTATATTAATAAAACTCTATTTTTTACATAAATTAAATTTGAATTTATATTTCAATAATATGCAGCATCCTTCACATATAGTCAAGAATTTAATTTAATAAAAATAGTTTTATAGGTCTCATGTATAAGCAATCTGCAATGACTTCATGGCCGTGAAACAAGTAGAATTTAGTCAACCTTAGTTATTGTTTGGTTGAGAAAAATGAAGTTACTTTTCCAACTACCTTGTCGTTCAGGGCTAAACTGAGATTTCATACAAGGTTTTTGAAACTCTTCATCTTCCACAAAAGTTTTGACTCAGGCATGTTGTGAAGTGTAGAATTGTAATGTTGCTTCTTTTTATTTAGCTAATTCCTGTTCTTCCTTTATCTCTCCAGGAAATATTTTTATGCTATACATCTTGTAACAGAGAGACCAGGGTGGAGGGAAGAAACAGGGAGAAAGTGAAAGACAGAGAGAAAGAGACAAAGAAAGAGAGAGAAAAAGAAACAGAGAGACGGAAGGAGAATGGGAGAGGAAAGGTAAGGGTAGAAAGAAGAGAATAAGGAAATTTTTCTAACAGAATTTTTTTAAACACGAAAATTATTAATACATATTTAAAGTATTATTTGATAAATTTATAGCCATCCAAACAAAATTGGAATTATTATAAAATTTGTTTTTTATGTGCTTTTATCAGATGTGGATAAAGTGAATTTACTCAGAAATGAAAATTTAGCTTAATTGTATATTGGACTCTAGATTCTCTAATGAGTAAATGAGAATTTTTTGTTCTCTAAATGTACATATATGAAAATATTTATGCTATGTATTAAAAAACCTTTCACCAACATCTATTGGGGTCTCTTTGGGAAAACAAGACTTGTTATTCCAGTGCTTTTAAACTGATCTGATCATTCTATTCTTTATATATATAACACATTTTGTTTATCCATTCTTTCATTTATTGGCCCTTGGGTTATATCCATCTTTAGGCAATTGTGAATAATATTGCTATGGACATCTGGTGCATATACCTACCTGTGTCTCTGCTTTGATGTCTTTGATGCTTTGATGAGTATGTACCTAGACATGGGATTGCCTAATAATATGGCAGTTCTATATTTAGCTTCTTGAGGTTCTGCCAAACTATCTTCTACAGTGGCTGTACTATTTTACATTCCCAACAAAAGTGATTAAGTATTCCTATTTCTCCACACCTCTCCAGTACTTATATATTTTTTCCATTTTTTAATAGTGGCCAGTCTAGTAGATGTGATATGATATCTATTTGTAGTTTTCATTTACATTTCCCTAACAGCTAGTGATGTTGAGATTATTTTCATGTGATATTTTTTGCCATTTGTATTTCCTCTTTGGAAAAATGTCTATTCAAGTTTTTGCCCATTTCTGTCTTTTTATTGTTGAGTTTTAGGATTTCTTTATAAATATTCTAGTTATTAAATTCTTATTGGATATGTGGTTTTCAAAGATATTCTCCCATTTATTATGCTGTCTTTTCAGCTTCTTAAAAAAGTGCTTAGAAGCAAAGAAGATTTAATTTTGAGGAGGTTCAATATATCTGTTTTTTCTTTCATAGCTCTTATTTGGGTGTAAGGTCTGAAAATCCTCTGCCTACCCCAAAGTCATGAAGATGTTCCCCTATATTTTCATCTAGGAGTTTTATGGTCCTAACTCTTACATTAAGTCTTTAATCCATTCTGAATTAATTCTTGTATAAAGTGTAAAATGGTGATCCTCTTTCATTCTTTAGAATATGGAAATCCAGTTCTCCAGCACCATTTGTTGAAGAGACTGTGCTGACCCTGCTGAATGAATCTGGTAGCCTTATCAAAAGTCAATTGAGCATTGACATGAGGGTCTATTTGTGAAATCTCAATTTGAATCCATTGATCAATGTATCTATCTTTATGACAATACCATGATTTTTTAGCCACTGTAGTTTTATATAACACACTTCCAAATCAGGAAACATGAGTCCTCTGACTTCAATCTCCTTTTTTATGATGTTTTTAGCTATTCAGGAACCATTTTCCCTTCCAGATAAATTTTGTAATTGACTTTTCTATTTCTTTAAAGTAGGTTGCTGGAATTTTTATTGGTATTGCCTTGAATCTGTAAATCAATTTTGGGTAGAATTGACATCTTCATGATGTTTATTCTTCCAATCCATGAATTTGGAATACTCTTCCATTTGTTTAGGTCTTCTTTGATTTCTTTTCGCAGTGTTTTGTAGTTTTCTGGGTATGGATCCTTTACATTCCTGGTTAAATTAATTCTTAGATAGTGAGTACTGTTGTTGCTATTGTAAATGGAATTTTTTTCTTGATTTCCTTCTTACCTTGCTCATTACTAAAGTATAGAAATGCTACTGATTTTTTCATTTTGATCTTGTATCCTGCCATTTTACTGAGCTCAT
>JAQZBX010123451.1:0-10278 GCA_029593785.1 Cabassous unicinctus
GTTCTCAAGATTTTAAGTTTTAGTCATTTGACACTGGCAAGTTATTAAATATATACTCTCATTCATGTACTAAACTAAACTTTATGGTTCAAGTAGTTACATATATACATAAATAAACTGCAGTTATATATGTATTTTCACTATAACATAATGTTTGAGGCTTGGTTATTTTATATCCCTGACTTTTAGAATACTGGTGTTTTATCTTGAAGCAGCTTATTTTCTCAGATCACCTCTCTTTCTCTTCCTACCTAGGCAGAAAATACAAGATGTCAGCTCATAACTATTTACCTGGAGAAAAGGTCACATGGTTTGCATTCTACCAGGTTAAGAACTGCAAAAGTGAGGAATCTCAATAGCCTGGTCTGTTCTTTCTTTCTCTGCACATACCAGAAACCATGCCAAGAATCCCAGGCCGTGAGGGCTGACTCTTCTTTACCCTCGTCAAAATAGTCAAATGACATGCAATAGATCAAATATCAAACAATCTTATTTGGTTATCTTAATGTCTACAACAATTTAATCATCTGGTTATTTTAGTTATTAAGAACACAAAATAAGGTCAACTATTCTAAAAGTGATGGATGGGATCTGTAATTCTCTGAATCAATTTAAGAGCAATAATTTAGTTATAGCATGGAGACCTGATCTAGTCCTAAATCATTAAAGTTGAAATTAACCTCAGACATGATCAAGACTTACCTTGCTGATCCAGCAAGGGACAAAGATCCAAAGATGCTAAGCAACTTAACCAAGGTCACACAAATACTTAGTGACAGAATCAGAACCAGACAAGGTTCCTCATTCACAAAGTCTTCTTTCCATTTTAGCCAACCTGAGTCAGGATATCACAAAATGAAGCTATATGGCAATTATCTGATAAATTTGATGGATGTGTACAGACAAACAGGGATAATTATGGCCAGAAAATCCAATTTAGGTCCTCATTACCTAGATTGACTGTCTACATTGACCAAATAAACTGGATACTGGCCAAGAATGCACTCTACATTGTGTTGTACATCCATAGCCTGAAAATCACTTCATTATGCTCTTATTATTAATGGGAATACCCACACCAAGGAGATACCTATTAAGGTATAAATCTGAATGGATGCTTCTTCCATCATTGAAGCAGATTTGAAAGTTAACAAAAATCTCTCTTTTTTGTTGGTAAGTCATGAAAATGCTACATGATCTGACCACATACACATTACAGAGTTCCTCTGAAGAAAGCAATCATGCTGCCTCTGTCCAGATCCTTTGTTTCATCAAGCCTATTATCCTTCCAAATGAATCAACTATAATTAGGCCCAAATTGTAAGATGAAAAGATTACAAGGGCCTCATATCAAAAGCTCAAGTGAATCTGGGTCATTCTTGACTTCATTCTATAAAATTATGTAGGTCTCATTTATGAATTTAACATCATATATGGGATATTTGTTCATGGTTGGGAGTCAAAAGCAGAACGAGGTTTTCAAACAAGTCCTTCAAAACTTTTCTGCAAGATGTCATGCTTTAAAATAAGAACCCTACCACTCAAATTTAGAGTGGTTTTCCCATGCAAAGTTTCAACAACAAAAATAGATTTCAAAAATAAGATCCTTCTCTCTGATTTTAAAAACAACATAGGTTCAGAACTTTCTGTGTTGCTACCAGGAACACAAATGGCTGTGCATGATTATTGGAAGCTGAGAATATAGGTGTGAGAAAATATGAATTAAAAAGCAACATAAAGTGTGGTACAGTACAGACCCTGCTGGCCCAGGAGTTACAAAATTGGCTTCTAATTCTGCATTTGGCATGAACCGGCTAGGTCACATTAGACAATTTACCCTCTCTCTGGACTTTAGTCCCCTTACCTCTCAAATGAGAGAACTGAACTGGATGAGCTTCCAGTTTTACCCCTCTATGACTTTAAGCCAGAAGTCAGCAAACTAAGGCCCATGGGCCAAATTTAGCCCACCACCTGTTTTTATAAATAAAATTAGTTTGGAACACAACCACACTCATTCACTTATTGTCTATAGCTGCTTTCATATTATCACAGCAGAGTTAAGTAGTTGTGACTGAGACCCTATGGCCCACAGAACCTAAAACACTAACTCTCTGGCCCTTCACAGAAGAAGCTTGCTGATCCCTGCTCCAAGCCATTGACAGTGTTTTTGACAAAAGAGGGCACCTTCATATCACTGCTAATCCAAAATCCAATTTTAATGTGTTATACCAATTGCAGAGGGAAGGTTTCTACTCAACTTCTGCCCAAGACCATGATGAATAATGTGTCTTATGTCATTGTCCTTTGACAGTTACTTCAGCAGTTTTGGATGCACTAGTTCTTCACTATACTATCAATACATAAGTGACAGCAATTAAAAAGGGCATTGTCTGGAGGCTCTGCTGAACATTGATAAGTTTGGTGAAGGTGACTAAAACTCTATTCAAAACTGATCAGTTCCCAGTTCCACGATCAAGAAGAAGTCCTACTCCTCCAAAGAAAGGATAGTGAGTCAACTGATAATTTATGAGGAGAGAAAAGGAAAAGATTTTGAGACTCTATAAAAGTGGGGAAAAAAGAAGAGAGAGGAGTGATCATCTATGACAGGAGCAGTATAACTCTTCATTCATGTGGAGCATAATTTATGTTTAACTTGAAAATCTATATCTAAATTAGTAGGTATAGAATTGACTCTGATTCTGAAATTACCTATATGGTATAAAACTGAAGTGATGAAGGGAGGAACATTTATAGATGCTCCTTATTATCCAAATTCCCTTCTCAGTGCCACAGAAAGAGCCCCCAGTACAGCCTTACCTGAATGACAAACTTTTCTGTCATTGAAGGACTCATCTGGCTCATCATGCACAGAGACATATCAGAATTCAAATTTTTAATCATCTGTCTACTCCCATCAACTAATTTACCGAACTCTAGAAAATATCTCACTTACCTGGAAGAATCAAGCAACTGGAAAGGATATCCAGGAGTCAGATATCCACTAAAATTCGCTACTCATAGAATATTTTCTTATGGAGTCTAGTAGGAGCCGCATGCACCCTTAAAACTTACCCCATTGCTGGTGCTCTTGGAGACACTATGATGTAGTGGAAAAATATTGATTGAGATTTAGAGTCAATCATTCTTGATTTAGAATCTTGTTTTTAGCTTTTCCTTATGGAATGACATAAGTAAGTTACTAAATTCTCTGAGTGTCAGATTTATAATCAATTAAATGGGGCCAAAATATCTCTCTTAAAAGAGTGTTCAAATCTCTTAGAACAGTATATGGCTATATCAGTTGCTGCCTTTTGAGTCATCACTAACAACCAGGGAAAATATATTAGATAATTTAATCCTCAAAAGCCCTTTACTGAGGTAGGTATTGTTAATTCTATTTTACAAAGAAGGACACTAAAGCCTGGAGAAGTTAAGGGACTTGTCAGTTGCCACACAGCTATTAAGTGGTGAAGCAGGCTTTTAAATACAGATCTTCTAACTCCAAAGCCTACACTCTTTCCTTAAATCACATTGATGGTTTCCTATGTACAGCAAGTTATACTCCAGTTCCTGAGCTGTAATGATAACTGGGACATTATCACCTCAATCTCACCATGCAGGAATTATATGCTCTCCTTAGATCCAAAAGGCTGTTTTCCAAAGTTAATCCCCAGAGCTTGATCCCAGAATTCCTTGTCCACCACGTATTTTGTTCCAGGGACTAGTGGATACCTGGCTTAGTTTACCTCCTGCCCCACCATTTTCCTAATTGGTTTAGCATTTTCCTGTGTTCTAGTCCACTTATCTGAGTCTATATAATCTGTTTCGTTCCTTTTGTTTATCCTCCCACCTCATGTCCAAAAAAAAACAAAACCATGGGGCAGCTATCAACATCTATCAATCCTTTGGCAGGGTCTAGCCCTAACTAAAAGAATGCCCCAAATCTCAGTGATGCCATCTACATGGGTGAGCTGTGCCAGAGCCTCCCCCATTGGTCAGATTTAATACTCAGATGGCAGCACCTAAATGAACTATGTCCATTCTCTCCAAAATTTAAATTTGACATGCATATTGAACACTGTAGTTGGGGCCAGATTCAGTGAGCAGTCATCTTACTGCCTTTCTCTCCCTCTATCCTTGACAGGGCTGTCAACTTCCCCAGCATGCCTCTATCCAGTGTCTGTTCAAGGTCTGGAGTGATCAGTCAGGAGAGTGAGGGCAAAGAGAGCAAGAAATCAGATTTGTGTCTTCAGTAACTCAAGGATTATAGGAAGCTATGCTTTGGCCAAGAAGCTTCACGCCTTGGTCAGGACCATCACCCAATCCAGCCTTCTCTGGAGATTGAAGGTCAGAGCTGCTGAACACATCTGACTGGAGACAGCATTGAGAAATTGAGAACCAAGCAGAGGAAGAACAGTTGATGGTTGAGTTGGGACATGTAACAGATCTTGATTATATATAAATTATTTATGTGTTATTTGTCAAAGGGTCTGTTTTTTTTTCCCAGATAACTGAAATAAGATATGAAAAATATTTGCTTCAAAATTTGCATGTTTCCTCTACAAAGCATATTTCAACATTTCAACCGGGAAGTTCTCTTATAACTTGGTAAATTCGTCTCAGCTCAACAGAAATGCCTTTAAAATCCTAGAGGAAAGACACAAAGGGAATGCTGAAAATTAGGGAAGAAATATGAAGAATGAGAAAGAAGTTCTATTTTTCCTTTTTCCCACCAGCCTCTCTTTCCTCATCTTTAAAATATATATATAGCAAGAGTAAATAAAAAAGAAAAAGAAAAAAGATCACCTGTTATAGACTATCAATTCTATCTGTCCATAATAGAAGAAAGATACAGACTTGGATTATAAGTTCCTATATTATTAATATCTAAATGAATTTAGAAACTACTAAATATGTGAAATACATGAATCTGACCTAAAATATTAATAAATTGAATATTTCAATAATTCCCCTTCAAATATACTAATTCTCTTATGCTATTTACCAACTTCTTCCATGCATTAGGGCCACTTGTAAACCTAACATCTCACTTATTAGACTGTTAACTCTTTGAGTATAGGATCCATATCAGATATATTATTTTTCCCCCACTATCTAGCACACTGTCTGATAGTAGGTTCTAAAGAGAAAAAAAAGAATTAATATGTCAGAAATTCTCAGTGCTCACAACATTTATGTTTACCCTTCCACAATACAGATAGGTGGTTAGGCAGTAGCTGCTCATCCAGTTAATACATTCCCAGGTGTAACTACAATAAACTTCTGTTGCAGGGGTTCTTAACAAGGGGTCCATGAGCTTGAATTGAAATTCAAGAAAACACCATTATTCTTGTGGGGACGTGCTGGTGAGGGTATGATATATTTATTAAATAATATACAGTTTAGTGTGGACTTAGTAAGGGGCCCGTGGTTTTCACCTGACTGGCAAATGGGTCCGTGGAACAAAAAGGATTAAGAACCCCTGTTCTACTGTGTTAAGTTACTGAAATGTGTGTCTGTTTGATACAGCAAATAGAGTAACCCTAATTAATGCAATGAGTACAGAATTAATGGTTGCATAGATGGCATTAATATCAGATATTAATGATTGATGTCTTGATATCTAAGTAAAGGAATGAAAAAAAATCAGACTTCTCATGAAGCTAATTGAAGCTTATGCTTTAGGGCCCTTCACTAGCACAGCTCCTTTCCAAGATCCTGGGAAAGGCCCTAGCAGCAAGTTCACAGGTTTTAAAAAAATTTGAAGTACTTTTTTTGTATTCTTTTTCTTAGAAGACCTTCAAATTATGAAAGTCTCAGGGTCTACAAAAACTGACTCTGCCCCTGTTTCAAGGTAAAAGAACATGGTGGTGTATAAGGCATAAAGTATGAAATTTGTATTTGCAATACACAGAAAGCCGATCTCTTCCATTGACGTTGACTCCTTTATTTATAAAAATGTCTCACAGTCTAAAGTAGCCTGCAATTTATTGTCACATTTTCTTTCATTAGTTTTTCTATGATGCCTTATGCAGAAAGAACTGGTCCATTTATACCTTTGACCAATAGCTTTCACAAGACGTTGATTATTTTTCCCTTTTGCATTTAACAAAGCTTATAAATAGGCAAAAAATGTCTTTCTTGTGATAGTGTTGGGTTAGTTTTAATAATGAGTAAATGTGGGAAGTTTAAACATTTCCAGTAAATTTATTTCTGAGTATAGCTATACTCTGAATGATACTCAGATTAAAAACAAAAGCAAAAACAAAAACAAAATACTATATTTATGGAAGGCTCAGGAGAGTAAGGGCAAACTACTTATTTGATTCATTTCAACATTTACATATTTAATATTTTGGTGATGGAGATTATAACCAATGGGAAGAGATGGCTTAGAAATGAAATAACTCGTGCCTGTGGGTATGAATTTGAGTTTGAAGGTGGATATACACAATGGAATATTTTACCTGAGTCTTCAGTTCTAAACATTTCTGCCTGCTATAATTAAGGGAAGCTTTCCATACCAAACCTCTTGAAAATGTTAATATTCTGTTTGATTTGCTTCTTCCTTTATTTTTACCAAGCTTCTTACCTATGATCTATAAGAAGTGAAAAAATATCTTGCATCATTTAGGCATAGGCTTTAGAGCTTTGTTATCATCTAATTATAAACTCATTTCTGATATCAGAATAAAAGAAAAACATTAAATTACTCTCAAGGAACAAAATAAATATTGGAAATTTTAAAAGCAAAATTCTCACAACAGTTAATAATTCGGGAAAGAATAACAGAACAAAATCAAGGAAGGAACTAAAGATAAGAATAATAATTTGTGTTTACAAGACATCATTAATGCAAACAGTTAAATGTGTGTAATAAAAGTTGACGATATCTCCATGGCTTCTGAAGTGGAGTTTCCATAAAAACCCAGAAGTATTCAAAGACCCAGAGTTCACACTTTAATGAAGAAGCTATTCTCAGGTATCACTCAGTGGTGGTGTACTAGCCATACATAAGCAACACGGGCAGCAGCTCTAACTTGTTTTTATCCCAAAAACTCACTTTAACAGCTGAACATTAAAACATTACCTGACATTGAAGAAACCACATTTACCAAGTGTCATTTCTAAGAAATGTGAATTTAATTACTATGGAATAAATAATTTAAAACTCTATATAATGTATTTCTTAAGAGTGAAGGTTTTTAGTGCTCATGGCCACAAAGATTCATCTTTATTATGACACCAGCACCATTATCTAAACAAAGCTCTTTACTTATATCTAATTTAGAGCCCCTCCTTCCTTTAAGCATAGGGTTTCCCAAAGCTGTTTCTTTATGCAATAATTACCTTTTATCGCCAAGTTATTTTTCCTTTAACTCTTTCAAAGACACTTTTGACTTCCTAATTTCACTGGCAATATCGGTTAAGTAGACTGTTTGAGATATTAAATGAAATTTAAGAATTTCACTAATCATTCCTTAACAGAAGTCAGTTGGTTGATGAACAGAATATGAAATGTAGCATTCATAAGTTCTGGTGGCTTTCACTTTCCATAGACTCTCCATGTCCACGTAGCCTGGAAATATGTCAACTGGGATAGCTAGTCAGTGGTCAAAATTTTTTCATAGGATCTTCTCTCTGTAGAAGACATTTGTGCTTTGTTCATGAACTTGACATATGACCGTAGAATCAAAGGCATACGTTCATCATAGAAAAAGTTAGTGTTTTATCCAGGAGCTGTAAGTTTGACTGATGAGTACAAAAGAAAAGGAAAAAAAAAAAACAGCACCCAAGAAAAGAAGGGAGGAGAAAGAAGATAAGGAGCTTGCAGTGGGTAAAACTGAACCAAGGATTACAAAGCACTATACAGAAGCAATTTATCCAGTATCTGGACTACAACCATTTCATTTTCAAACCCATCTTAGACTTCCTTAAGGGCCTACTACAAGACTTTTCAAACAGTAGGTACTCAGTCAATATTCCCCACCACTAGACCATGTCAGCTACCTATATCTTTCTCACTGGGGGCATGTAGTGAGCAAAAGGAATGTGGATGAGAGGTACACACAGGGAAGATTCTTCCTCCACTCAGTCTTCTCATTGTCTTTCTTGGCATCCCATCTTCCCTCTGTCCAGACTTTGGTATTCAGTTTGGGCCCACTGGAGTGTCTGGGAAAATTTATTTCTCTTACAGGCCCTGAATAACACCAGCATTCATTTTCCAAGCTGGAATCACAAGAGAAATATGAAAGCTAACTGCACATAGTATAAATAAACATGGTATGGGAACATGAGAGCAGAACACAGCGGCCTGACACAGACGAGAGAGACAATCCAGCATAACAAATAGTAAGTTGTGCTTTGCCTGTGGCATTTTCTGGCTCCATCAATAATTATATAATACAACAGTCACTGATTTCTCAGTCCTGGATCAATAATGGGTTTCACATTCCATCCACAGTTGGATGTTGACCAAGGTGCTTGCTCAGACCCCCACCCCATCCATGTCAAAAATCGATTCTTGCATAACTGCTTATGTGCTTGGAATGTCAGCAACAGAGCAATAAAGAAATGTAGAGATTAATAGCACTACAGAATTCACAATGATTTCATATCTGTCCTTACAACTTCATGTACCTCAACCAGTAGATTCAAAAGAACACCCCCAAACCAAAAGATATAATACAGTGGGATATTCCAGAACAAAGAACAACCACAAACATGTAGCACAATTGTAGGCCCAGAGAAAACTGTGTCAGGATGACAGAAGTTTCATCTTCTACAATTAACAGATCCCATATTCTAAACAGATGAGCTGATAGTGTAGCATTCTCTAAACTCAATACAACCGAACAGTGGTCTTACTCTATTTACTCTTCAGGATTAATCCTTTGATTTATGGCCCCAATATATTGTCATATCCAAGAGGGCATCAAAGTGTGATTACATTGCAGCATAAAATTTATTTTTCAAAATCTAAAAAGCTTCCATTTCTTTATGCATAATGGTATTTTTTTTTTTTTAAGATTTGTTTATTTATTTACTTTATCGTCTGTCTCTCTCTCCTGTTAGGTCCTCATCTTGCTGCGTGGCTTGGCGGGGCCTGGCAGCACATCTTTGCACGGAGCCTGGGGACACACACGCCTTCTGTACTTTTCTTTTTATTTTATCAGGAGGTCCCAGGGATCGAAGCCAGGTCCCTCCATATGGCAGACGTATGCCATATCCGCCACATCCGCCCCCCCATATGGTAAGTTTTTAAGTCTGGATATTCTCTAAAAAGTAGCCATTAGTTGTATGTTTCCAACACACACAAAAAAGAGGAGATCTAGCAATCATCATCCTAACCTGATCAAGCCAGATGGCCAAACTTGATAAAATACATGTCAAAATATATTTTAAAAATTAAATTACCCAGTTTGGGTGTCTGCCTTGATTTCGTTAACTAGAAAATATCCTTAACTTTTCCTTCCTAGTAAAGTCCTGGAGTGGTAGTATGTGAATGAGTACAAAATTGTGAAGTAGATCTACTTTTAGCTTCTACTGCACTTCCCTCTACAGGCCCCGCTACCTGGTAGACAGGAAAATGCCAGAGGGATTGATTTTAGGCATTAAGAAACTGTATTTTACACTTAAAAAATAATGAAAAAAAATTTAAAAATAATGAAATAATAAAGAAAAGGAATGAGTTTTCCAAGGAGGGGGTCAGTTCTAGTGTCTCCTAGGTCCCAGACAGGTGTGTTATCTACTGTGCTAAAACCTCCTGCTAAGCGGACAAATATATTTTTGGGTTCTAGACACCAGGCCCCTAAACTATCCCTCCACTCCACCTTTTCATACCAAAAATCTCTACTTCCACTTTATTGTAATTAAATACAACTGAGAAAGGGTGAACCTGATAAATGTATTCACAATACAGTATTATCAGGGCAGTATCTTCTGATTTATATCCCTTCTGTCTCCCTCACACCTTCAAAATTATAGTGTTTCACCTGTATGTTTTTCCCATCATAGATAACGGCAACTCCATTCTTTGAGTTGCTCAGACAAAAACATGCAGACTCCGTTTTGGAATTCTTTTGCTGCTATAACTAACAAAAGCACAGAGGATTAAAACAATGCATATGTACTCTCATAGTTTTGGAGGCTAGAGGTTTAAAATCATTTTCACTAGGTTAAGTACAGTTGTTGACAAGGCTGGTTCTTTCTGGAGGCTCTAGGGGAGAATCTGTTTCCTTGTCTTTCCTAGTTTCTGAAGGCCACATGCTTTCCTTG
>JAQZBX010126281.1:0-11098 GCA_029593785.1 Cabassous unicinctus
TATTTTATTTATTTATTTATCCCCCCATTGCTGCTTGTGCTTGCTGTGTCCATTTGTGGTGCATTTTTCTGTGTCTGCTTGTCTCCCTTTATTATGTTATCTTACTGCTCCAGTTCACTGCACTGAGGAGGCCATCAGCTCACCACACCTCCTGGGCCAGTTTGCCTTGGTAAATAGGAGCCCAACCACTTGAGCCACATCCACTTCCCCCAACAGTATACTTATTTTCCTTTAATTTCCTCTCTAGTACAGCACTAAGAGCAAAAATAAAGTGTTTGAATTAACAAAGTTTCTTTAAAGGGTATTTTACCTCTTAGTATCAGTTAATTGACTACTTTTAATAAATATGGAAAGCACTTGGCACATACTAAACACTTAATAAATATCTAGTCCAAAGATTCAGAAAGCAAAGAGGTCAAAATGTGGGAAGAATTGAAGATGAATGTTTGGACTGTGGCCTTAAACGTTGCTTTGAAATTTTGGCACCATGGATCTCATCTGAAAGAAAACCATAGAAATGTCAATATAAAGTTCAAAATAAAGAAAATCAATGCAAACACTATCATTAATAGTGGATCTTCTACTTATCTGCCTGGGCAAAATCACACATACTTATATTCATGTCATACATGCTTGACTCTCCCTCTAGTGGCTGTTTCTTTGCATCAACAGTGAACTATATTCTTAAGTGATGCAAGCCAGACAAAAGTAGAAACACTCTGTGCTTTTATGAACTAAATATATTGTTTAAACTCATGGAGTTAATAATTAGACTATTGGTCACCAGATAATAGAATGAGGGTAGAGAACAGAAAGCTGAGGGTTAATCTGTGCAGAATTGGTAAAAAGGTTGTTTGTAAATCTTTGGAAAGAATTAGAAATGATGAAAGCACATCATAGTGTTTGTAACTAGCAGAGCTATTATATGGGTATGACAGTGGTTGAAAGGGAAAGTCCAAGGTCTTGGATATTACTAGAAGAAAAGCTGAAAAATGTAACTTGGGATTATATAACGTTAGCAAAACCTCATGTGAAATACAAAATGGGTAATATTGCATACATAAGATTGTTTTTACAAAATATAAATACAAATAAACTAGATAGATAGAAACAGAAAAACAGCTATGTAAGGCTATGTAAGGCAGGTGAAGCATAGAAAGATTGTGAAGTGATGAGTTTTTGTCTGTTTTTTTGTTTTTTATTTTTATTATTGGGATAATAAAAATACTTTAATAATGATTGAAGTGATGAATGCACAAGTATGTGATTATACCAAATACCACTGATTGTACACTCTGGATGGATTTATGCTTTATTAATATGTATTAATAAAATTAACTTGTTAAAAAGAAAGTAGTGAAAACACCAAATCCTGGTGAGAATGTGGGGAAACTAGATTCCATCATTCACTGCTGGTGGGAATGTAAGATGGTGCAGACACTCTGGTACTTACTTCTTGTCAAACTTAAATATTTCTAGTTTTCATTCTGTAACACAAATCTCTAATGATCAGTGCCCTGTTGAAAGTCTCAGGTAATTCATCATTGTTGATACACAGGTGGCTTTCTAGACTCCCTTCAGAAACTTTAAACATATAAAATGCCCCTACTGCCAGGCTGGTCCTCATCCCAGGGATTCTGGTTTCAATGAACCTGGAGAAGGCTTGGCCATTGGTATTCATGAGCAATTTCACAGGGATCCTAATGTGCAAACAGAGCAGGGAGCCCCAGAATCCTAGCTGTTGAGCTGTATGGACAAGGTCCTTCTGAACTAGGTGTCACCCCTTTGGCTTCTCCCCCACATTAGGTGGGCTCCACAGACTCTGTGCCCAGCTCCAGTGATTTCTTGCCAGTCCCTAATTGCTATATTCTCTCACACTTCCATGTCTTTTTCTCCTGTTCCAGTACTCAGAAGTCTGTGGCCCCATTCTGTCCAACTCCATCCCATCTCCATTTCATGGAGACATGTTCCCCAAGAAGTGTTATGATGTCTTCCCTACCTGCTCCAGAAACTTGCCCATTTGTCCACAATTGCATGTGCCATTTTTGATTTTAATTGCTTGTGGAAACACCTGTCAACCCCAAGGGCAGGGCACATGTGTCCAAGTCCTCAAAATCTGGTATCTAGAAGGTGCTCAATGATGCTTGTCACAGAACGTTAAGTGGTTAACAAGCCTACTGAGGAAAGTCCTAGTCCTAACAGTCAGAAATAAGAATTTCTCTCTCTACATAAGCCAGCCTGCTTCTCCTGGGGGTATTGATTTCACTTTCAGTGAGACTCATGACCTACCCAACAGAATTTGTACTTGTCAATCCCCACAGCATGTGAGATAATTGTTTTAAAAAATCTCTTTCCATATATATCCATATATATATTCCTATATATCCATATATATCCTGTCACTTCTATTTACCTAGAGAACCCTGACTAATATGCAAGACAATGTGTCTTTGTTGTGGAAAACTAAATATATATATATATATATATAGTTTAAAAAGTAAAATGAAACAAAACACTCTTCTTGACCTCACCTTCCCCATTCCTCTGTACTTCTTTTTGACAAAATTCCTCAAAGAGTTAAGAGTAAAGGAAGAAGAGTAGAAAGAAGCAGAGGCTAGATCATACTGGGCATTGTAAAGAGTTTGGACTTTATTATAAAAGAAAACAGAAGCAATTGAAGGGTTTTAAGCAGGGAAGTGACATGATCTGATTTGTTTCATCAAATAACTGTGACTGCTGAATGGACTGTAAGGGAACAAGAATGGAAGGAAGGATATCAGTCACTTGATTGCAGGGTATACATTTATCCTTGAGCAATATGCAAAGTCTTTCCAAGAGGTACCCAGGCCCAGGTTTCCAAGTTACGTTCAATTGGTTATCTTGTCCCATCAAATGCTACAGACCCCAAATTAGTTTGTCATTTTCTACTTGCTCTTTCTCAGTCTGACAGGCCAGAAAGCTTTACTCTTTTAGTGTCAACTGTCATCAAACCTTGTAAGTTTTTATTTAGAAATCACCTCTTGAAATTGTTTATTCCTCAATCTGGCCATCACCTTTCCAACCCACCTTCATCAATACCTATTATTTAATTAGTACTTTGACTTTATATATATTATTTCAGTTGATTCTTACAGTGGTCTTTTGAAGTATGTATGTATTATCCCAATTTTGCAGATTAGGAAGTGGAAGCTCTCTAAACATGTTGATCTTTCCATTATCTCACAGGAGTAGGGGTTGACAGCCAGGAACTATAGCCTAAAGTAAAAAATTTTTTTTGACTTTTTATCTTGTAAGTGTGTTTTTTGTTTTTGTCATATTGCCTTTCTTTACACCTTCTGAATCATTCTTTGTACTTATAATAACTCAGTGCTCTTCACAGAAAAATAGATAATACCCTTATATGACTTTGCTCTTTCTGGATTGCCCTCAGTTTTGCTTTTCCTAATCCTGCCCTTTGTGATTTCCTCCATGAAGACTTTTAGAATTTACACCTCCAGGTAATTCTTGATGCACTCAAGGGCTATACTAGTGGTTTTCACATCTTATCTGAAATCCCCTTTTCTCCTCCAAATAAATTCTTACAGAGAACCTCAGTATGTAAACAGATGAAAGCTGAGCTATTTTCATTGAAATGGAGAAAGAAAGCTCTCCTTTCCCTCTCCTCCACTCCTTCCCTCTCCTGCTCTATATCACCATGGTCCTTGAATCCATTACGTGGTCCTTAGGCACCTTTGTAGAACTCTGAAATGTTGAATTTATATGGTTTGGAAAGCATTTGTCTTTGTTTATAGATGATTTTTCTCCCTCAAAGTGTTCAATATGTTAGCCTTTCCTCATTAAATTAGAAGCAGTGTGTGGTACAGTTGATAAAGCATGGAATTTGCGGTGAAAAGAACTGGATTTGAGCCTTGACTATATTATTTACAATAATTTCTTAAACCTTCCTTAGCCTCATTTTTCTCATCTATAAATTGGCATAATGATAGTAACCTTAAAGTGAGGTTTCAAGTGAGATCAAGTAAATGAAAGTGTTCCATAACTGCCAGGATGAAGGTATGGGGAAATGGCAGGAATTAATAATGTTATTTTTAGTCATCCTTTTGGTAGCTTACCTTGGAAATATTGTGACCTTAATAAAGCTAGCTGTTATACTTTCAGGGTGAAAACCAGGACAGCTGCCAAATATGGCCTTTCAGCATAGCCCTGCCTGGTGGATATCATTGCTGCAGTCCCACCTCAGTAAGGAAAGGTCTTGGTCCCCAAGTTAAAGGCAAAACACATCAGAACAGCCAGTGGGGTGATAGATTCAGTTCATGAAATGCTGATTGTATATGTGTTCTTTCAGAAATTGCTGCCTTCATGTAACACTCAGGTAATAAGGTGGAAGTGGGAGATTCAGACAGATAAATTCCATGTATTATGATTGGTTCTTAGTGAAGACATGAGCAGAATGGTATAGAGGGCAGAGAGGGAAAAAATTAATTGTCCTTATAGGAGTGGATGATAGTTTTATGCCTTCTTTAAAGTTATAGCTCAAGGTTTGTGACTTACCACAATATGATAAATGTTGGCCATCTTAAGCTGGTAGATTTCAATATAATTGGTGCTTATAAAAGTTACTTTTATTTATTTATTTTTTTTGAGGTACTGGGTCAGGGGATTGAATGTGGGACCTTGAATGCAGGAAGCCAGTGCTCAACCACTGAAGAATACCTGGTGATTTCCAAGATGCAACTGCTCCAGTCTGCCTGTTCCTATTACAACATTGCACCTGTCCAGCCCTGTGATTACAGCCAGCTGCATCATCAATCTGAGCACTGGTTTCCATCTCTGTGAAATGTGGTGATCTCTCAGACAGCTGGCACAAATTGGATACTGTGATTGTCATCAACCAGCAGAGTGCCCAATGCACAGAGTGCAGTGTTTGCAGGGGAGGGTAGAGGCATGTCCCTGGGTAAGGCCCTCAAGTTGAGATGGTTCTTCTGCCCAACCACCAGGCCACCAAAGTAGAACTTAGTACCAGGAACAACCCCCACTGCAGTGCCCAACTCTTGTGCAGCTCTTCTCTGAACATCAAAGACACAGCCAACTAGGTCAGTGTGCACTTGGCTGCCTCCTACACCTCTAATGTGGAGAAAATGAACATGAGCCTTGTCCCAGTGTGTCCTGTGGCCAGGAAAAATAGGTGACTGCCCACCCCTTCTCCTGGACTGATTTCCTGGATTGACCCTTCTCTTCCTGGTGCCAGGATTCACTCTCTCCACCGACTAAAAGGGTCAAGAAGTCCTAGCTCCATAATAAAGACCCTCAGATCTAGACACAGGTCCACAAGCTCCTGCTTATTTCACTGTCCCTAAAGGCCAATGATTTGACCTTCCTGTAATTCCTGGAGATCTCAAGTGTCACCCTCTAGCTGCACCTCCACCTCCTGGCCACCAGCTCCTCCTCCTCCTCCTCCTGCCTTCAGCAGCATCTCCTCCTAATTCTGGACTTCCACTTTTTCTGATGCCCCTTAAAATCCCCACATTTGCTTTTTCTCGGGTTTTACATCACAACTCCTTGTTGCTACTATACAACCAGTGGGGAGTGTTGCTGCATCACCTCATCAACCTGGACAAGAATAGCAGCAACAAGTAGAAGGGCATCCTGTTGAGCTGGTTGGACAGGGGAGGCCCTTGAACATCCTCCCCCACTCAACTCTCTGTGGAGGAGGACGGGGCCACCATAACACCCCAACTTACAAAGGAGGACACTAAGGCAGGCAGCCTCACCCCTGGCCGATGCACAGGGAGGGTGCTGCATTGGGGGTGTACATAATATGTCCACTGAGCTTCCTCCAGCTCTGGGATGCTGATGCTCTAAGACACACTGTCTGCTTGCCTACTCCTGAACAAGCAATGACCCTCTCCTTTGCCTGTGTGATCTGATCCAGATGCTCTCTTCAGCATGCTCATCTGACCACATGTCCCACTCTACTAGTCTCCACTCTGACCCACCAAGCCCTGACCCATGAAAGATCCACCCCTGCCTGCACTGTTTTTCCTATAATCTCACAGATGCTTTGGACTCACTTACAAGGCTGGGCTCAGAGGACACCTACATGGGGCAATGCAGAAAATCACAGCATTTGTGGCCAGATTGCCCTGGATTCAAACCCTTATCTTGGCCAAACCCACAGATGGTTCACATGACAGATAAGATCATGTCATCATTGCTCAGAACCTCAGTTTCCTTGAATGCACAATGAGGTATTTCCCTGAGTACCTGTGCAATGCCTAGAACAGGGTTGACTCCTGGGGATATAAACATGATTGGATATGGTTCCTACACTTGATTAGCTCACAGTCTGATGAGTGTAAACAACTCATATAAATAAACAAATATTGCAAATAGAAAAGTTCTTAATTCAGCAAATGCTCCATAATGACACAAAGGAGAGGTGACTGTGATATGTGCAAAAGCTTCTTGTATACTATAAACTTTGAAAAACATAGGCAATAATTCTAATTCTGCCACTACCTCTGAGAAGGTCTATCAGGATCTAATAAAATCTAATCATTCAAGATGAATTTCACCAAGTGTGTATTGTGAGCTGGTCCTGGGCCAGGCACCAAGGACCCAAAAGGAATGAACATGGTTCTTGCTGTGGGGTGCTTATAGTCCAGTAGAAAGAAAGGCAAGACACTAAGTGATGTAATATGCATTGCACCCAAGGCATATTCCACCCTCTGTGGGAACTCAGAAGAGGGAGCCACCTACTTGTATCTGGGAAGACTTCCAGGAAGTGGTGACATTTAGCAAGGGCATGAAATATAAGTGGGAGTTGGTAAGAAGGAGAGAAGGGGTAGCAAGGATATTCCTTTCCAAGGAATGGGGAGAGCTGGTTGTGACTAGTCAGTATTTGTGGAATTGTGAATTGTGGATGAAGAGACAGTAAGAACAATCCAAAGGAGTAATTGCTGCAAGGAAAGCAGCTGTTACAGCATAATGTTTTACCCTCCCTGAATTCCCCCAAAGAAGCAGACAGAACAACTAGCAAGACAATACCAAGAACCCACAGATAACATGTATGAAAATGTCTAACAAGACCCACTTGATATCAGCATGTGAATAAAAGGAAGTAGAGGAAAGTCTATAGGGTGTCTTAAGGTTCAAGAACAGAAGAACCCCAAGTTGCCAGCTGGTCATCAAAGGAAATTAAAGCTGAAACAATATTGGAAAGATGCTGAAGGCTTCAGTTGAGACATGAGTGTAAACAGACCTTAATAAGTTCTGGAAACTCAACAATATTTGTAGGAGTGTGAAACCATCCAACACCCAACAAGGTAAAATATACTTCCAGAGTCAAGTAAAAAATTACCAGGCATGCAAAGAAGCAGGGAAATATGACCCTTAATGAGAATAATTAAATCATCAGAAATGACACACATTTAAAAATTAGCAGACAAGAGGATTTAAACATCTATTATAACTATTCCATATGTTCAAAAACTTGGCAGAATGGCAACATAAAAAAGGTTAACATCAAATGTCTATACCTGCAAACTAAAATGTGTGAGAGGAAAAGTGATTGGATGAAAGTTATGATAGATTAGATATTGCAGAAGAAAAGATTAGTGAGATTGAATATATAAGATTATAAACTATCCAAAATGAAAACAGAACAGAGAATTTTAAAAAATGAACAGATCATCAGTGATCTAGCTGTGGGTCAATGACCCGGCCCGCGGGTCAGTCGAACCGGAACCTGAAAGAGGGAGTGGGAATGGGGGGACAAGAGACACGAAGAATGACAGCAAGACAGGATTCTGATCAAGCTGCAAAAGTTTATTGAAGAGGCAGGGTATATATAATCTGAGGGAGAAGGGCGAGGATTGGTGGAATCTGGAGGGTGGGTTGCAGCCTAGGATTGGCTAATGCTGTTACTAGGGTAGGTGGCAGGAATCCCTGATAGGTGGCTGCTGTAGCTGGGATAGATGACAAAAACCTCTCTAACTTCCTAAAAGAAGGCTAACTGTAGCTAAAGCTGTTCTTTGTTTCATTCCTAACGGCCATGTTACATCTCACCAGTGCCGACCTGCGGGTCACCGGTAGTGCTGATAAGGTGCATAATGTGAGTGCTACTGTGAAGGTCCCCAACAGGTCAACATCAAATGATCTACTATACATGTAATCATAGTCCCCAAAGAGTGGGGTGCAGAAAAAATACTTTAAGAAATAAAGGCCGAAATTTTTCCAAATTCAATAAAATGTATAAATTCATACAAAGATTCAAGAATATCAACAAACCCTAAGAACAGGAAACATGAAAACAAATTGTACCAAAACAAAACATAAATTTCTCAAAATCAGTGCTTTGAAAACATTAAGGTTTCCCCCTAAGATCAGGAACAATTCAATTATTTGTGATCTCATTATTTCCATTTAGTATTTTTGGAGGTTCTAGCCTATGCATTTGGGTGGAAAAAGGTGGGGGGCTCTAGATTGGAAAGGAAGAAGTAAAACTATCTTTATATCTAGATAACATTATCTATGTAGAAAAACCTGGAGAATCTGCATAAAGTAATTAGAAGTAATAACAGAATTTAGCAAGTTTGATCTATTAATAGTGAATGATTAATAAAATTAAAAATATGAAATCAGTATAAATATTACATGATGTGAAAAACCTGTCGACTGAAAATGACAAAGTATTGTGGAGATAAAGGAAATCAAAATAAATGGAGAGGTGAGGTATATTATGCTGTAACAGCTGCTTTCCTTGCAGCAATTACTCCTTCGGATTGTTCTTACTGTCTCTTCATCCACAATTCACAATCCCACAAATACTGACTAGTCACAACCAGCTCTCCCCATTCCTTGGAAAGGAATATCCTTGCTACCCCTACTATTTAGAATGACAAATATCAGGAATAAGAGAGGATTCTGAAAGCAGCTGAAGAAAAGCAAAGCATCACATACAAGGGAAACTCAATAAGATTAAGTGCCATATTAAAGGGAATGCTGCAGCCTGAAAGGAAGAAACAAGACAGAGATTTGGAGAAAAATTTAGAAATGAAGATTATTAGGAAAGGTAAACTAAAGGACAAGAAGATAGACAATAGAATGATATGACTGCAGAAAGCCATAGGACAAAATGGATGAAGTAAGTAATACCTTTATAGTAAGACATTGAATATAATGTATTGAACTCCCCAATAAAAAGACAGACTGATAGAATGGATAAAAAAATATGAGCTGTCTATATGTTGTCTACAAGACACCCACCTCAGATGTAAGTACACGACAGGGTTAAAACTGAAATGCTGGCAAATGATATTCCATGCAATATTCCAGTAACCAAAAAAGACCTGGAGTAGCGATACTAATATCAGACAAAATAGTATCAAATGCTAATATCAGACAAAATAGTATCAAAATAGTATCAAATGCAAAACTGTTATAAGGGATGAATAAGATAATTATATATTAATAAAGTGGGCAATTCTCCAAGAGGAAATAGGTATACTAAATATTTATTCACCTATCCTGAGTGTCCCAAAATACATGAGGCACAACACTGGCAAATCTAAAGGAAGAAATAGCTATCTCTGCATTTCTAGTTAAAGACTTCAGTACACCACTCTCAGTTTAGACAACATCTGGACAGGGGAAAGGAAACAGAGAACCTACACAAGATGATAAATTGACTAGACCTAACAGACATCTATAGAGCATTGCACACCAATGCAGCAAGATAAACTTTTTTTCAAGTGCTTATGGTTCCTTCTCCAAGACAGACCACATGTTGGGTTAAAACAAAATTCTCAATAAATTTAAAAAGATTGAAATTATACAAAACACTTTCTCTGATCATCATTGAATAAAGCAGGGAATCAATAATGGATTGACATAGAGAAAATTCATAAATATATGGAGAGTAAATAACACACTTAAAAAAAACTGTGTCAAAGAAGAAATTGCAAGAAAACTCAGCAAATATCTTGAGAAAAGTGAAAATGAGAATACAACATATCAAAACCTATGGGACCTTAGAAAGGCAGTGCTGAGGGGGAAATTTATAGCCCTCAATGCTTACATTTGAAAAGATGAAAGAGCTAAATTTGTTAATCTAACTGCACACCTGGATGAATTAGAAAAAAAACAGCAAACTAATCCCAAATCAAGCCAAAGGGAAGAAATAATAAAGATCAGAGCAGAATTAAGTGAAGTAGAGAACCAAAAAATGTAGAGACAATCAACAAAACAAAAAGTTGGTTCTTTGAGTAGATCAACACAATTGATAAATCCTTAGCTAGACTGACACAGAAAAAAAGAGCAAAAATGCTGTTAAATAAAATCAGAAATGAGAGGGGGGACATTATCACTGACCCTGTAGAAATAGGAGATTTCAAAAGAGGATACTATGCACAACTGCATGCTAAAAACTTAGAGAATGTAAAGGAGATGGTCAAATTCCTAGAAACACACAAACCACCTACACTAACCCTAGAAGAAATAGAAGACCTCAGCAAACCAATCACAAGTGAAAAGATTGAAAGAGTCATGAAAAACCTCCCGAAGATGAAAGCCCAGGACCAGATGGCTTCACAGGTGAATTTTACCAATCATTCAAATATCTACTACTAATCTTGCTCAAGCTCTCACAAAAAACTGAACAAGAAACAGCACTACCAAACACATCCTATGAAGCTATCAACCTAACACTGAAATCAGATAGAGATATTATTAAAAAAGAAAACTACAGACCAATATCTCTAATGAATATAGATGCAGAAATCCTCAAGAAAATATTTGCAAACAGATATCCAAAAGCACATTAGAATTATACACCATGATCAAGTGGGTTTTATCCCAGGTATGCAAGGGTTGTTCAACACAAGAAAATCAATTAGTGTATGTATTAGTCAGGGTTCTCTCGGGAAACAGAATCAACAGGAGATATCTGTCAATGATATGAGATTTTAAAAGAGTCTCTCACGCAACCGTGGGGATGCACAAGTCCAGGCTCCACAGGCAGGCTGCAAACCAGTGGCTCCGATGAAAGTCCAACGAAGGGTCGTTGATGAGTTTCTGGGAGAAGTTGCCTGTCCAACGA
>JAQZBX010127244.1:0-10185 GCA_029593785.1 Cabassous unicinctus
TATTTATTTAATTTATTTATCCCCCCCCTTGCTGCTTGTGCTGCTGTGTCCATTGGTTGTGTGTCTTCTCTGTGTCTGCTTATCTCCCCCTTGCTGTGAGGTCTTGCCGCATCAGCCCATGGCGCTGCACGAGCCGGCCTGCCCTCACAAGGAGGCCCCGGGAAGCGAACCCGGGGCCTCTCATATGGTAAACGGGTGCGCTATCCATTGCGCCACACCCGCTTCCTGCCGTGAGGTTGCTGCATCAGCCCACCGCACCGCTCAGGCCGGTGTGCCCTCACAAGGAGGCCTCGGGAGGCGAACCCGGGCCTCCCATATGGTAAACGGGGACTCTATCCACTGAGCCACACCCGCTTCCCATGCACTTTCAAAGAAGTAAATTAAAATCTCAAATAATTGGGAGGGAAGGTGAAACTTGTATGTAAGTTTCAGTGGATTATTTGTCTTGTGTAAGCACAAGTTTACGCTACTTTTATAGGAAACTTTATACCACATTGGTATCTTTTTTTATCCAATTACTAATTGCAGGAATTGCTCAAAAGTGTCATTCTAATATAAAGTAATGTATTTTCTATTTTGAAAAAGTTATTTGTTTTACTTGGACTAATGCATCAGCAGAGGTTTTCACGAGTTAGAAAACAGTTTGTCTTTTCCATTCTACCTAGACTTAACAGCCTAATATTCATTATTAAACAACAACAAAACATGGCAATCAATTAGGAACCATTGGTGCATTTGAAGTTATATACCCCCACAGAGGGTTGTTTGATAATCTAGGAGAGTATATGGAATAAGAATTGTTCCCTAGAAATAGTATGAAAGATGAGTAGAATATTGATATTTCAATGACTTAGTTAGGCCTTTACTGTTTATTGCATTACAACAAGGAAACTGTAATTTCATGGCTCCTGTACAGAACTGAGTTATTTAGGTTATTCATTGCATTCAGAAACATAAAAGAAAATTTAAAAGTAGTCCTAGAAAACAAAAGTAATCAAGCTGATGTTTAGAAAAAGAGTACAAAGATGAATGGAGCAGCAGCTTAGTCTTTTAAAGCAATCAACATATTTGCAGGGAGATTTCTGCATGAAAAATAAAAGTTCGAAGCAATGGTCTAAGGTATAAAAAGCACTGATTAACTTTTACTGGTAAAACAAACTCTCATTTGCTACCTTTTAATAAATGAGTCACAATTCATTAAAATATTTATTCACCACTACATTCTGCCCAGAAATTATGATACAAAACAAAAATAAAAAGTCCCAACTCTCATGGAGTCTTCCATGATGTAGGCAATAAACAGACACATGACTAAATAATGATAGTAGCATTAATAAAATAAAATAATTACAAACACATTATGTATTTGTCATGCACTAATCTGAGTACATTAAATAGATTAAATTATTTAATCTTCATGCCAAAACTATGAGGCAGTTACTAATATTATTCTCACTTTATAAATATGGGAACTGTGGCATTCTACTAAGTAATTTGCCAAATGTCACAGTAAAGAGCAGAGAGGGAACAATAAATTAGATACTATTAATTGCTACGGAGGAAAAAAATGAGATATTATCAGTAAAGATGGGGTGTAAGCAAGAGTGGAAGAAATAGTTATTTTATGTAAAGTGTTAGTCATGGATCATCACATGGCTAAGGTGGCATGTGATCATAAACCTGAACTGTGGAATCAAGACCTAGGAGTAAAAGGTTCAGACATAGAAAAGGCAGATGTGTCCTTAATGTGTTTAAGAAGCAGCATGGATGTATCTAGGGCAAGGTGAGCAAAGAAGACAGTAAGTACAATTGACCAGGTCATTTGATTTTGACTCTGAGTGGGGTGGGAAGGCATTGAAGGATTTTGATCAAAGAAGAAATGTTTGATTTGTGCTTCAAAATGATCATTCTGCAACATTACTGATAATAAACTGAAGCACACAGAAGGGTAAAGCAAGGCAGCCAGTTAAGAGGAGATAGATTTGATCCAGGCAAGAGACAGGAGTAGCCTGAACTAGAGTGATAGGATTGAATGTATAAACTTTGGTTGGATTAAGGATATATGGTTTGTTGATGAACTATATATGAAGAGGTATTAGAGAAAAGATGAGTCAATGAGGACTTCGGGCTTTTGTGTAGCCCTGAACTAATGGAAGGATGGACGAGCCATTTACTGAGACAAAGAAGCCTATGGGAGAAGCTGGTGGATGGTGGCAGGTTATGGAAATCAAAAGTTAAAATGTCAAATACACGGTTGGAAACACAAATCTGGAGAACTGGGAAGGGGAAAAAGGGCTAACTGGAAGATACAAGTGTCATTCACTTTTACATGGTGTTTAAAGCTATACAACTATGCAAAAAAACCTTGAGTGCAAAGACAGATTTACTGTGTAGCTAATAAATTTAAGTTTTAGAGCCCTTCATTTGCACCAGTCATTTTCAAGTGACTTGGGGAAGCTCTAGGCTCCAAGCATCTCAAAACCTAGATCCATCCCTATTTGCGAGTGTTTATAGATAGAAACATGAAGGCATCAATGGATTAAATGCTTGAGAACTCTGATGTTTAAAGTGTGGGCAGATGAGAATGAACCAGAAAATGAGAGAGAGGAGTGGCCAGAGAGAGAGAGAAAGAGAGAGAGAGAACCAAGAGAGAGATTGGTGTTCTGGAAACCAAGTAAAAAGAATGATGTTAATTGCTTAAGTAAAAGAAGGCTGAATATTAATCATCAGGTGCAAAAACTTGGAGGACATTGGTGAATTTGAAGAATTATTTCCTGGAGTGGTGGGGACAAGCTTTTGTCAGGAGTGGAGTTAAGAAAGAATAATTAGAGAACATGGGCAACCCATGTAAGTAGTTGTACTGTAAAGACAGAAAAATAGTTTCGAAATTATGAGTTTGTGTGATGATGGAGGTGTGGTGGTATGTTTGTTTGCTGACTTTTAAATGGGAGACATCAAAGCACATTTGTTATAGAGAGAAAAAAACAGATGATAAAGAAAAGAAAAAGGAATGTTCTTTATTAAGCACAGGACATAGAATATAGGGAGGAATTGGTGTTGGATGGAGACTGAAAAAAACCAAATTCATTTCAACAGGAAGGAAAAGCAAAGTCTATGTGTACAGAGAAAGGTAAGTTGGCAAATGGTAGGGTGTGGGTTCTATTCTAATTTTGTTCTTCCTTATCATTGACACAGGAAGCAAAGTCATTAACTGAAAGTGAGTAAGGGGAAGAGATAGTAAAGATATAAGGGTAGAGAAGTAATTGCTGTCCAATAAAAGAGAAAGAAAACAAATAGCTAGGTAAATGTATACTCTTTAGTCATAGCTAGCTGTCTAGGAGCAAGCACAGAGTATATAGTATTCTATTAAGTAGAGTGGATTGTATTTTTGCCAGTATTATAATATTAAGCAATAAAGTGGCAAGGAATTTGACTATGTGGCAATAAGTGGTTATAATAATAGACTATTTAAACCAGGCAAAGAGGTAAGTTAGTGCATGAAATAGTCAAAGGGGTAGTGAAAAATTACTATGATCAATGGATTATAGATCCTGATACAGGGAAAGTATTATTGAATATAGAGTACCAGGGGAAGAAACCTGAAAGAGGGTGTTATCTACAGTTGTCAGTCACTTATCAAGAAAAGATAGATTCTAGTACTTGTCATTGACAATTACATTGAAAAATTAGGCATTTATCCCTCCGGTCTCAGGTTATTCCAGTTTTCTGGGTTTGAACAGGTTTTGCTACCAGTCTTTTTACCACTAGAATAGCTCACTGCAGTTTATAGCTGAGTGAAATATTGAGGCATGGGGAGCAAAGATGAAGCATGTTGAACAGTATTACTTTACAGCTTTACTTTGAGTTTAAACATTCTGGAAGGTGATTAACCTTTTTTCAAGTTCAATCCAAAAAGACTCAGAAATCTGTCATAAGGCAGATCAAATGATTATAAGGACTTATAATAAGTTTCTTTGTAATAAGAAACATTATCATAAGTGTAATAAGAGGAACATTATCATAAGTGTAATAAGAGGAAACAAATATCAACTAATGTTCCCTAGCCCATTCATAACAAACTTCTCAGGAAAAAAGTTAAAAGGAAAAGAAAAACACATGCAAAAAAGTTAAAGTGGTTTACAAAAGTAAAACACAGGCTCATTCTGCAATATTCTAATTTTGATTTTGCATCACTTGTATATTTGCGTATGGATAGAAAATATGAATAACTAATCTTCTTGAGATTTATGTGTATCATAAAATCAAAATTGTTATTCTGGTTTTTGTACATGAGTCTTTTATGACTGTGGTTAATCTGATTCAGTCCCCAGAGTCTGCCCATCTCAAAGCACACTAATAATCACATTTTTGAGCCTTCCTAGCTGAGGAGCAAATCCTGGTAAAGGGTACCCACATTAAGGGACTGCCAACCTGAGAAACCTGTGTGAAAAGTAGCTGACTTCTTCAGTTGATAGCTCTTGATTATGTTTTCACATAGTTTTTGTAACTGCAACACTCCATAAAGAAAGGTTTGGCAATTTATCTTCTTAATTTTTTGCTTGATAGGCAGGGATCCCCAGTTGATGCTTTCCCTTTTCTACCTACCTGTCATTTTTTTTAACTATTTCTTATTTTATGTGTTCTCTTCTAGAGTTTTCATTAGAAATGGTCAAGCAGATGTAACATATTTTTTGAAACTACTAAACTAATACAACCACAGTATTTATTGACTACTAACTTTGTGCAAAGTTAGCACTGCATTAGGCTATGGAGGATTCAGAAAAAAGATACAAAATTGTTCTTGCCCTCAAACATGTCTGTTTTGGTATTCCAATGAATACCATCATTGTTTCCATCATTCTCTTTTTTCTTTCTCTCTTCAACTACTGGTCATTTTTCCTAGACCTTATGCTGACACCCAGCTATTCCAAACATCTACATTTGTCCTATTCACCCCTACAACCAAACTACATACTTCATCCCAATCTCTTGTGTACTGCTTCATGGTTTACAAAGTACCTGGCACTTTTTTAGGGTCTTGAAAGCAGAACAGAGCTAATGTGATAAACTCATGCATGTCCAAAGGCGTTATTAATTAAAAATGCTCAAATACATTGCCAAAATCTTTCGGTTCATTTCAGGTTCTATTATTTCCTTCAAACTAATAAGATCATCTTTGGGAATGCCTGCATTATGAATATTTTCTTTCATCAGCAATAAAATTATCATGAATTCGTATTTCCATTTTAAGGTCATTGGAATGAAGTAATGTTTAGAAATGTTGCACATTGTTTTAAAACATTGTTCACCAAAACTTGACAAAGTATCCTGATTTCCACTTGCAGCAGTACTTCCTTCTGCATTGGAAAGCTCATTTGTGTACCCCCAGGATACATTCTTTTTCAGAGCATCAAAATAGCTCAGTATTTTGCATCTGTTAATAACACAAAGGCCTTAAATCATAAAATTACTAAATTCATATATTGAGAAATAACTAAATGGAGGTCAAACCATGAAAATTGTCCTCTCTGTAAAGCTTTTCTTAAAGAGATTTCTCTCTTAGAGGTCAATGCATTTGTCAAGATTTGATCTTTGGAAAACCAATCAAAAGCTTGTAATAAAAAAGAACATCATATGGAAATCTCGTGTACTGGCAGGTTAGTGATACAAGAGCATGCCCCTGAGTTGAAGACTAATTAAAAAGACTACTTTTGTTAAACTCAAACTTCTAGAGATGAAAATTATGGTATATGAAATGAAATTGGGTAAGAAACCAAGGTGATAATTTTGTATTGGAGGAGTTTTAAGTTTGGAAAACATTTACACTTTTATAATTGAACTTTTCTATTAAGAACAATAAGCTATATTTTCTTGTGCATTTTAAGGGAAGACAGGCACAAAGTGGTCCTTTGCCTTAGAGTTTTATGATTGCTCAATATACAGAACTGAAGTTCTGTGTTGTCACTTCTGAAATTATGATATTTAAGTTCAAGCATAATCAGTGTTAATTGTATTTTCTTATCTTGACATTTTTCAGTTTAATTAAAACTGCCATATATTAGGGATTGTTCATATTAGTTCCTAATATCAGGAAGTATTGCATTCATGCATATTGTGCTTTCCTGTTCATGCCCAAATCCATACTATTTTCTACTTTTCAGAATGAAAGGGTGGCACAGTGCCTGGCACACAGGGGGTATGCAGTATATATTTGTTGAGCTTTTAATGGCAAGTGTCTTAATAATGTGGTATTAGCAATAACTCATATGCCTTGAAAGTTTGCTATGTGTCTAACACTGTCCCCAGATTAAGAACTCTTAATTTATGTACTGTTTTGACAAGTATGTGACATTTTGTTATAGCAGTTTGATGTTAAGGATATTTTGACAGAAGTTAAAAGAGAATACTCTATATTTTTCATATTTTCCATGTATTATTTTCAATAATACCAAATGATTTTTGAGACACTTTTCATCACATCCTTGAGATTCCCAGATTCTCCAACTTTTTTCCTAGGACTGAACCAGGGATTTGGTAGTCAGTAATAGAATGAGGTTCAAAGATAGGATGAATATCATTGCTAGAGCAAGTCTCAAACATGTGAGGTTTAGAAATAGCTTTTGCACACATTGTATGATGAATTAAAATAATCAACCAACCAATAGACAACCAACAAATTTTACATTTTGACTCTGTTGTTTTAAATGACATTATGTTAAAAAGTCTCATCAAATCAACAATGACAAATATGTTTTGGGTTAGATACAATGTGTTTAGTGGAGGTTCCAAATACATATTAACATTTTTTATTTGTTAATTTTTTGGCAATAGCTATTATTGCCTGATTATATATAACCATCCCAACTCACTCTTCACCCTAAAATACATGTACTTTGAGTTTCTGGATTATATTATTTTATTACTCACACTTAGAATATAGAAGGAGATAAATCTATCCAATTTGGTATGGCACCTTAGATAAGTAGTAATTACTAGAATTTAATTTTGAGGGAAAAAAGAATTAGCACTTTTACAAGAGCAAATAGTTCAGCAATTTTTTTGTAGAAATGGTTGCAAGGGCCATTTGTCTCTTACTGCACCAAAGAATAGCACATTGATAAACAAAATTTAAGGAACATTTCATTACAAATAATTTTAGTCATCTTTTGTGCCAATCTCTGAGCCTGTAACATTTGCCTATAAGACTTTCTAAAATCATAGTGCTTTCTTAAACCATGGGATGGCTTTTAAGATTTTATCTGCCCCCAGCTAATTTGATAAATTCTGGCCTTATGGTCTCTTATCAAATTTTCAGGACACTGGACATAGACAACACAAGACAGTGTTGTGTTGGGAAACTAATAAGTTGAGTGTCAAGACTGGCCCAGATTACTGATTTGAAAGAGTTTCTATACTCATGTGCAGGAAGCTTGAATCAAGGTTGGACACAGTGAACTTCCTAAGTTGAGGAGACACAATTGAGAATCCAATGAAAGCATGGTAGTTACAGTTCACAGGACAAAGGATCAGTGATGAGAGAACTGCACATTGAGAGAATACCAGAAATCTGTAAAGGGTTATCCTTGAGTATTCAGATATTTATTGGTCATCATTAGCCAATGAGAAAAGTATTTGAGGTTGAGGAAGGAGCCATCTCTCACTGTTAAAAGGAAGGGTATTGAGCACTCACCTGGATTTGGAAAAATATCTATTCCCTAGAGTCAGATTAGAAAGTCTTACAATTCATAGATCATTTTATAGAATACATAGGAGGGTATTGCCTTAGTAGTGAGGAATAATAATTTAGTTTAGACTGAGCACTGCTTAAGTCCTGCCTAAAAAATCTTAAAAGCAAGACCTGAAAGAACCACATGTTTTCATTTAACTTAACTTCATCTCAGAAGAAAGTACAAGAAAATTTATAGGAATAAAGTAACCAACAAGATAAAAGTAATAATGTATGGCATGAAAAGAAAACTACCAAGCATGTACAAAAGCAGGAAACTATGACCAAATGTGAATAAAATCAATCAATTGAAGCCATGCCAGAACTAATGCAGATATTAGAATTCATAGACAAAGATATTAAAAGTTTCTTTAAAGTAAAAAAAAACTTTGTTCCATATGTTCTAAAAGAAAGCATGAAGATATTAAAATAGAGACATGGAGGATATAAGAAAAAAGATCAAGCTCAAACTTCTAGAGATAAAAATAATGTATGAAATGAAAATAACACGAGATGGGTTTAATAGCAGGTTAGACACTGTGAAAGAAAAATTAGTGAACTTGAAAGTATAGCAATAAAAGCTGTTCAAAAATGAAACAGAGAAACAATTTAAAGAAATGAAGAGAGTATCAGTGAGTTGAAAGACATCTTCAAACAGCTTCATATTTGCGTAGCTGGAGTACCCAAAGATGGCAGAAAGAAAGAAAGAAAAAAAAGAAGAAATAATGGCTGAAGTTTTTCAAATTTGAATAACTATAAACCCACATATCCAAGGAGCCCAATAAACCCCAAGTACATGAAACATAAAGAAAACTATACCAAGGAGCATTATAATTAAATTGTTCAAAAATAGTGATGCAGAGAAAATCGTAAAACTAGGCAGAAAAAAAATACATCACATTCATAGGAGCAAACATAGGAATGACTATAGAATTTTCATTGGAAATAATGCCAGTGGGAATACAGTAGAGTAAAACCTTTAAATTACTAAAAGAAAAAAAAGGTCATCTTTTAGTGCTAGAACCAGAAAAAATGCCTTTCAAAAATGAAGACACTGCCAAATAGTCCTCCACAATGGCCGCACCATTCTACATTGCCACCAACAATGAATAAACATTCCTACCTCTCCACAGCCTCTCCAACATTTACAGTTTTCTGACATTTTAGTAGTGGTCAGTCTAATAGTTGTCAAATATCTCATTGAAGTTTTGATTTGCATTTCCTTAATCAATAGTGACGCTGAACTTTTTTTCATGTGTTTCTTTGACATTTGTGTTTCTTCTTTGGAGAATTGTCTTTTCAAGTCTTTTGCCTATTTTAAAATCAGGTAGTTTGTCTTTTTGTTGTTCAGTTGTATGATCTCCTTATATATCGTGGATATTAAACCCTTATTAGATACATGATTGCCAAATATTTTCTCCCATTGAGTTGGCTGCTTTTTCACCCTTCTAACAAAATTCTTTAAGGTGCAAAAGTGTTTAATTTTGAGGAGGTCCCATTTATCTATTTTTTCTTTTGTTGCTTGTGCTTTGGATATAAGGTTTAAGAAACTACTACCTGCCATAAGATCTTGAAACTGTTTTCCTACATTTTCTTCTAGGAGTATTAATGTTGTTTCTTTTATATTTAGGTCCTTGATCCATTTTGAGTTAATTTTTGTATAAAGTGTGAGATAGGGGTGTTCTTTCTTTCTTTTGGATATGGCTATCCAGTTCTCCCAGCACCATTTGTTGAATAGACTCTTCTGACCCACCTGTGAGGGCCTGACTGCCTTGTCAAAAATCACTTGAATGTAGGTGTGAGGGTCTATTTCTGAGTTCTCAATTCAGTTCCATTGGTCAATGTGTTTGTTTTTATGCCAATACCATCTTGGTTTTATCACTGTAGCTAGGTAATACGTTATAAAGTCTGGAAGTGAGAGTCCTTCAAGTTCATTCTTCTTTTTAAAGATCTTTTTGGCTATTTGGATCCCCTTCCCCTTCCAAATAAATTTGGTGATTGGTTTTTCCATGTCTGCCAAAAAAAGGCTGTTGGGATTTTTATTGGGATTGCACTGAATTTGTAAGTCAGTTTGGGTAGAATTGGCATCTTAATGATGTTTAGTCGATATTTGAATGATATTCAAGTCAAGTTGAATATAGACTTGCCATGAGACCCTGCAATACCATTACTTGCCATGTGACCTGACAATACAATTACTAGTAATATACCCAGAAGAACTGAGAGCAAAGACATGAACAGGCATCTGCACACCAATGTTCATAGCACCATTATTCATGATTGCCAAAAGTTAGAAACAACCCAGGTGTCCATCAACTGGTGAATGGATAAACAAATTGTGGTGTAGACACATGATGGAATATTATTATGCAGTGGTAAGAAGAAATGAAGTTGTGAAGCATATGACAACATTGATGAACCTGGAGGACATTATATTGAGTGAAACAAGCCAGGCACAA
>JAQZBX010132649.1:0-11000 GCA_029593785.1 Cabassous unicinctus
ACATTTTTTTCACCTGTTTGTTATTTTTCTTACCTTTAGAATCCCCTTGTTCAATTCCAGGAAATAAGGCTATTGATATTTCATTAGTATTGAAATGAATTTTAAATTTTAAATATAATTAGAGAGAATTGATATAATTAAGATATTGATAACTATTCAAGGAAATGATACATTTTTTCACATGTGTCAATAGGTCTACTGTTTTCATTTGCTAAAAACTGCTGGGAACAATATACCAGACATGAGGTGGCTGCTACAAGGAGAATTTATTAGGTTAAAAGCTTACCAATCTGAGGCCATGAAAGTGTCCAAATCAAAGCTTCATCAGGAAATGCTGTCTCCCTGAGCTGCAGCTGTGGGTAATCAGGCACATGGTAGCATCGGCTCCTCTCTCACCTCTGCTCCCAGGCCTTATTGCCTTTAGCTTTGGGATGTTCCTCTGTGGCTTTTTTCTCTCCCAGTTTCTTTGATTTCAACTTCTGAAGGCTTCTTTCTGTCTCTGCAGCATTTTTCTGTGTCTGGGGCTGGATTAAGACTCATCCTGGGTCATGCATTCTAATGAAAGGCCCTAAACTGAAGAGGAAACAGAATAGCAGCTATGTATGGCAGGGGAAGCATAGAGAGATTCAGAGGTGATGAGTTTCAATACTTTGTTTCTTGTTTGTTTATTATTATTATTATTATTATTGGAATAATGAAAGTGCTCTAAGAATAATTGAAGTGATGAATGCACAAATATGTGATTTCACCAAATATCATTGATTGTACAGTTTGAATGGATTTATGCTTTATTAATATGTATCAGTAAAATTGATTTGTTAAGAATATTTCATTTGGGAAATGTAATGCTTTTTGTGAAAATGTTAAAGGAAATTGTGATTTTGCATATTCATTTACATAATATATTGCTTTTTTTTTTTTTAATGCCCCACCTACAATAGGTTTACATGCACAGGAATGGATTAGCTCTAAGAAGAGGATTTTCTGGGGTCCATAAAATATTCCAACTGCCTCATCTACTTTTAGGTACCAATAATGTTTGAAATGTTTTTCTTTTTCATGATAGTTTCTCAAATTTCTTTTAAAAGTTTATTTCTGCCTTAATTTTATTATTACATTTTTTCTTTCATTATATACACTAAACTATTACAGTTTTTGAATATACTTCTATTCAGATCTTTATATTGATGTTTTACTCTAACTTTTTTTACTCTTTTAAAGTTTGTAATGTTTTATTAGTTTATTATTTTGGCATATTTTACAAACTATAATATCATATGAAAGTAGTATTACTTTTGCCTATTCTTTCCCAATTATTATACTATGATTTTATTTCTCTTGGCTAATATGCTTGAAAATATTACTATTTTAGCTTAAAATATTAGTAGTATTTAGGGCACTCTCTTCTGCCTAATTTTTGGCTTTATATTCATAAATCAATCATTTTGCCCTGATTTATTTTGGTAAAATTTTGCTCTGATGTGTGTGTTTGTGTATGTATGTATGTGTATGTACATATATATGCATACATACTACATATATATCTTGTTACATGTTCTACTGAGTGTTTTTCCATCAAAAACAATATAGCACATTTTTTTCAAAGGCCTTTTTAGTACTTCTGGAAGAGGATCAGCTGACTCCTGTGTAGCATTTGGAATTGCCCTGGCCACCCCTTTGATTTTGGCAGTGGCCAGTTCAAGGCTGGCTTCAGTGCACTTTGCACAGCAGGAGCCTAACCAAGGCTGGCCTCTGGGGCCTGGGCATGAAGCCTCTCCCCTCTCCACCTCCACCTCCAGTGCACCCATGGGTACTGCTCTGTATTTAGGCATGTCCAGACCTGGAGGGAGCTGCAGCCGGTGGAGTACCCCTTTGAGGAATGGAACATGAGTATTTATGATAAGTGCCCTTTCCTTTCTTGCCTTGAAAAGACACTTATGAGACATACCCCATGAAATTCCTCAGAAAGTCTTGATGGATCAGGCAAACAGTAGCCACAGGCCATGCCCAAATCAATAACACAAAGCTGTATCCCCTTCCATGTTTCAAATCTCTGTCCCTCACTTTTGCATCCTGGTATTGCATTCCCATATAAACTACTCTGTTTGGGAAGAAAACAGAAAAAGATCATAATAAATTATATTAATGCATTTCCTAATATTGATATATTATTATATGGAAATACACTTTAAAAGTGATAGAAGTTAGGGGAAAGTAAGTAAGATTATATCTTTTAAGTGGTTGTAATAAATGGGCAATGGAATGTAAATATCTAAAGAGAGCTCTGGGAAGAAGACAGACATTTGAGAAATTTTAGCATGAGAGTGATTGTGATTTTCAAGGAAGAATTATAGAATGAAAAGGCTGAAGCCCAAATTCTGAGGATAAAATGTTTATGGTAAAGATTAGGATGCAAAGAACAGGAAGGAATAGATTGTAGAGAGGTCATGAAGAAGGAAACAATAGCTTCACTTGTGGCAGAGAAATCTAAAATGAATAACACTGAACAAATTTCCAAAAATTAATCTATGAAAAGAATTTCATAAAACTTAAGGAAGGCAATTTCCTTATGGAGGTGGAGGTCAAATATCTAGAAGTAGTGGGTTAGGGAGATAACTAGTTATAATGAATTTCAATTGCTCTTAAAGACACAGTTAATAAAAAGAGAAGTAAAGTACTAAAATGAAGGTACAGGGTCAAGGAGCTGTTATTCTTTGATCATGGTTGTGACATGATGGTGATTACAGGTTGAGAGAATATAACCAGTAGAGCACAAAAAGGTTAAAGATACAAAAGAGAGGGTAATTAATGAAGTCAAGTCTCAGGGAAAATGGGAGAGCCTGAAATCAGATGCACAAGTCAATGTACCTGCCTTTTGTTGTTTTACTAAAGCTGAGATACCCAGAACTCAAGGAATGCCCTTCAATATAATAAACAGGATTAGGTAAATGAGCCCTCATTAAGCTTACCAAAGTTAGCATGTCTCACAGTTTCTCTTTCAGCTTTTATTTCTTTTACCTTAGTAGAGATTTTGTCTCTCTGCCTTGATTTCCTCTGAATTTTTTGATCTGCAATGGATTTTCTTAGAATGCAAGTGATGCAGTATTGAAAGCACAGGCTCACCATCATTTTGTTCAAAGCTAGGATAATGCAAGGTAATGATTTTTCTCTTTGCACAAAATATTTTAGAACTTTTACCCTGTGTGTATCTAAGTTAAATGAACTTCTCCCCATGGCATATACATATTATTGAAAATAGGATTCCAGTTCAATAATTCTCATGTTTATAAATACATGCAGACACCATGATATCTATTGTAAAGTACTGCTTCTTACAAAAATTTCCTGGAAAATTAATGAATTTATAATAAGGGAGAACAAGAGTATTGATGTTATTATTTTAAGCAGAATTTATTTTGCATTCTTTAATAAAGTCACCATATGTAAGGAAATAAATAAATATTAAATCTAGTAACTACCCCCTCCAAAATAGCTTTCTATAGCTCTCCTGTCATTAAAAAAATATGGACATTAATCAAGAAGAGCAACAAAGAAACAAAAACAAAACCATCAAGTAGCCCACATAATTAAAAAATAACTTCTCACAAATTTTTAATGCATTTGAAGCTCATAACCAAAGAATTTGTATTAGTCCACCAAAGGGGTGCTGATGCAAAGTACCAGATATCTGTTGGTTTTTATAAAGGGTAATTATTTGTAGTAGAAGCTTACAGTCACAAGACCATAAAAGTAAGTTACTTCTCTCACCAAAGTCTGTTGCCACATGTTAGAGCAAGATGATTGCCAGTCTCTGCAAAGGTTCAGCCTTCCTCTTCCTCCTAAGCTCCATGGTCCCAGCTTCTTCTGATCTCAGCTGTAGGCTAGCATAAGTCTCATCTCACTCCCTGGGGCTCATTTCTTTCTAGGCTTTCTCAGCTGTTCAGTGCTCTGGTCTCTTCAGCTGCAAACTATCACGCAAATAACTTAGCTCTCTCCCTGGGGCTCTAGCATCCAAAACTAACCCCTCTGTTTTCTCCTTCTCTGTGTATTTACTTCCCTATGATTGAACTTATAGCCTACAAAGGGAGGGGGGTCAGGGACTCAAAATGAGTCACCCTAATGATGTGGTCAAATAAAAGCCCTAATCTTGATTTAATAAAGTAAAACAGAAACCTCTGAATCTAAAACAATCTAATACACCCAGAGAAGCAAACCACTTTACAAACACACTCCAATATCTATTTTTGGAATTCAAAGACAATACCAAACTGCCACAGAAGTTATGATTGGAGAGTTCCCTCTTTCACAGCTGAACAGTTGGAGGATCTCCTGAGCTCATCCAAATTATAAAGTTAAATTTTCTTCTTGCTCATTGATGACCATCTGTGTTTCTACAACCTCCTTCTTTGAAACTATATATCAACATCTGTGTCTCCAAACACGTAGACAAGGTCGTAGATAAAAAGCAGATGGAGTCAGATATAAAGAAAAACTTTCTTGGAGCTAAGCATTGTTCAAAGGACAAGTAAAAGACTGCTATATAGGGAGGAGAGGTTTCAGAAAGCCTCAAACTAAGTAAGGTAAAGGCCTCAAGGAGTAAAATCATCAGAGTGATTCTCAAGGTGGTTAATTGTGGAAATAAATTTAGAACAGCTAGTTTAGTTATCTAGTTTTTGTCTGAGCCCTGCAGCAGAAATCAGTGAGTGTATACATTGAGGATCTCATATTAAACTGACAGGAAGAAAGCTTATTACAAACACATAGAAAACAAATAAAGGCACGCCTAACCTGAAAGTATATTTTGACTCTCACTTACTCATTACCAGAGTTAAACTACAGTAAATAGAGGAAATATTCACAGCGATGCTAAACTATGCAACATGGTGGGGAGATTTAAAAAATAATAAAAAATTGCCTAGAGCAATACTGTCTTGACTAAAAATAGTTTATTTGATTATATGTAGTTGCCTATTACAGTCCTCAATAAATTCCACATATTAGAAATTGTAATATAAATGTTTCCTGACAATGATGGAATCAATCTAGAAACCAATGACATAAATTGATCTATAGATTGAATGCAATCCCAATTATAAAATCAAACTTTTAAAAAAAGAAATTAGCATGCTAATTCTTAAGTTTACATATACAAGTACCTAGTATATCTAAGAGAATAAACAAAGCTGGAATACTTTTCAACCTAACCTTACCATAAAGCTTATATAGTCAAGTCAATGTGGCACTGCCAGAATGGTTAACACATATATTGGTGGAATAAATTCCAGACATGGACCCACACTCAAAAATGTGTTCGTTTTCACCAAAAGTACCAAAGTAAATCAATAACTAAAGAGAATTTTTTTTAAAAAAATGGTGATGAACAAATTGCAAATCTTAATGGAAAGAAGAGAAACTTTACTAATTCTTCACATTATAAATAAAAACATTAATTTGTGATAGATCTTATACCTTAATGTAAAATCTAAACATATAAATAGCTACCTTAAGAAAATTTAGAAGAATATCTTCATGACTTGAAAATGAGCAAAATTTCTTAGAAATATCACAAAAAGCAATACCCATGAAAGGAAGACTTGGACAGTTTCAAACTCAAATACTTTACTAATCAAAATACACCAAAATGAAAAGAAAATCATGCAGGCCTCAGACTGTAAGAAAACTTCATAAATCTTATATATGACTAGAGACTGGTATCCATGATATATAAAGAACTCCTAAAGCACAATAATAAAAAGACAACCCAATCAAAATGGGAAAGAAGTTATTTGACTTGAAAAAGTGCATTTTACTATCAGTCATTAAAATGCAAATTAAAACATCAGTGTAATACCATTTTTATAATAATAGCTAAAAGTAAAAGTACTTCCACAACCAAATGCTTTAGAGGATTTCAACAATTGGAACTCTCATGTGTTGATAGTGGGCATGTAATTTGGTACAACCACTTTGGAAAAGAGGGACTGATAGTTTCTTAGTAACATGCATATGACCCAGCAATTCAAATCCTATATATTTACCTAAGGGAAATTTACATTTATGTACAAAAAAGAGACTTAATTTGAGAGTTTGATTCATAATAAACAAAAACTGGAAACAACACAGGTATCCATCAATATTAGAATGCATAAGCAACCTTGTATATCTATATAACAAACTACACAGAAAAAGAAAAAAAGGGCAAGAACTACTGATTCATCATGTATGAATCTTAAAACATTATATTGAGTCAAAAAGGCTAAAAAGATTGTTTACTGTATGTGTTAGCTTCTTAGGGCTGCCACAGCAAATAACCAAAACTTGGTGGCATAAAACAATAGTAATTTATTCTCTTACATTTCTGGAGGCTGGAAGTCAAAAATTAAGGTATTGGCAGGGACATAGTCCCTCTAAAGTCTCTAGGGGTTCCTTCATGCCTCTTCCTGGCCTCTGTGTTTGCTGACAATTATTGGTCTTCCTTGGTTCACAGCTACATCAGTCCAATCTCTGCTTCCATGGTCATGTGTTGCTCTCCCTGCATGTCTGTGTATATCTGTGTCCACATTTGCCTCTTATGAGGATTACAGTGGAATTGATCAGCCAAAGGGGTGCTGTTGCAAAGTACCAGAAATCTGTTGGCTTTTATAAACTGTATATTTTGGGGGTAGGAGCTTACACTTACAAGGCCCTTAAGAGCCCAACTTAAGGCTGCTTTCTCACCAAAGTTAGTTGCCACATGTTGAAGCAAGATGGTGGGTGATCCCTCTGAGGGTTCAGCCTTCCTCTCTCTCAGCTATAGACTGACATAGGGCTTGTTTCATTCCATCATCTTTCCATTGGGGTTCCAGGATCAAAGTCTCTCCTCTGCCATGTCTATGGATCTCTCTCTCTTCCTGTGTGTCTTCTTGAGTGAGTGTCCATTTATAACAGCCTACTAAGGGGGTCGGGACTCATCCCTGAGTCACACCCTATTGATGTCAAACCAAAGGCCCTAAATTTATTTTATTAAGGAAATTTTAAATGTTTGATTTTAATACCAAAAAAAAATGTATCACACCCAGAGGGGTCAATTTACAAACAATCTTTCTTTTTGGGGATTCATATATGATCTCAAACTGCCAGACTTCACCCTCTGAATCCCCAAAAGACATTACAATATTCAAAAAATAAAACAAACAAAAAAAAACACTTAAATCAGTAACAATGCTAAGTACAAAATCACATCTCAATCAGTTTATAGAAATACAATTTGTCTTGTGGCAAAGTCTGCTCTGGCTATAAATCAGTGAAACTTACAAAATAAGTTATAGGTTTCCAATATACAAAGGAACAGACATGGCTAAACATTTGCATTACCAGAAGGAGAATTTGGGAGGTAAACATGTGTCACTGGTCCCCAACAATTTCAAAAACCTGCAGCCCATACTTCATTATATTTCAAAGTCTGAGAGCCATTATTTCCCCCTGCCCCAACCTGAGATGGCTCCCTTATCTGTTTGCTTCTTGTTTTTGCTCATTTGTACTTATTGTGTGCTCATTGTCTTTTGCTGTTTTTTTTTGGTATTTTTTTGCTCATTGTCTGCTCATTGTTTGTTTGTTTGTTTTTTTTCCTCTAGGAGGCACTGGGAAGCGAAACCAGGATCACCCATTTGGGAGGTGGGTGCTCAACTGCTTGAGCCACATCTGCTCTGCTAAGAGTCATTCTTAAGATGATGGTTTCTTTTCCTTGGGGATTCATGGGGGCCCACCCTTTCCACAGGCTTGCTCAATGCCCATTTTCTTGGCTCCACCCTCATCAAGCATCCACGTGGCAACCGAGCTCCAGACCTCACCCACCAACAACATTGGGTTGATGGTCATTCTTTCCCCAATCTCTGGGGTACAGTCTCAATGCCCTTAGTACAGTGAGGTGGTGACATCATTCTCCCTAATCTCTGGTGCACAGGCCCAACCTTCTCAGAAGAGTGAGGTGCTGACCTGGACTTCCCTAACCTATAGGGAACAGGTCCACCCTTCTCAGAGCACTGGGGTGTCAACCTCACTCTCCCCAAAATTGGGGATGTGCTCTACCCTCTCTGTAGCCTGGGGTGGCAAAACTCTCCCTGAACAGTGGGCTGGAACATCCACTCTCCTCAAATACCAGGGCAAACTTACCCTCTCCATACACATGGTTGGGGTCCCTCTCTTGGCCCAAGGAGATCTCTTAATTTCAGGCCTCAGCTTCCAAGGATTTCCTCTTCAAGCTGTTTTCCCTTCCATCTCTCCCCTCCATGTACCTTTTAGTCCAGGCTGACAGTGGTTTTGTTTATACAGCTCTCACAAAAAAGCTTATTTGTTTAGCATGCAAGAAGCAGGGGTCCAAGCAATCAGACAGTGAGACTTTCCACAAGTCCTTCCTTGATAACTGCATTTTCAATCCTGACTTACAAGTTCCAAGTTTAGCTAATTCCTCAAATCTGGCACTATGGTCTAGGGGGCGTGATTTCTAGGGGCTTGGAATTTCTGGAATCAGTTCCTGGTTTCTTGTTCTCAACAATTCAATTCTCAGCTTATCTCTTTCCTCTTTCATTTTGCCAGTAAGCTGCAAACAGAAATCAGACTGCATTTTCTACATTTAGTTTGGGAATCTCCTTGGCTAAGTTTCCAAGCTCTTAATTTTCAAATTCTGCCTTCCATATAAAACCAGGAGTCACTCTCACTAAATTTCTTGCAACTTTAAAATGCAGATTGCCTTTCCTCCAGTTTCCAAAAATAGTTTCATCATTTACTTCTAAGGCCTCATCAAAAGTCTCTTTAGTGCCCATATTCCTACCAACAGTTTCTTCAAAGCAATCCAGGCTTTTTCTATCAATCATCTCAGAATTCCCCCCAAAAATATGCCTTACCCATTTTTCAAACTGCAACAGCATTTTTGGTAATTGCATCAGACTGTACCCCACTTTCCTGGTTCCAAATTCTGTATTAGTCAGCCAAAGGGGTGCTGATGCAAAGTACCAGAAATCTGTTGCCTTTATAAAGGATATTTATTTGGGGTAAAAGCTTACAGTTACAAGGCCCTAAAGAGTCCAACTGAAGGCTGTTTCTCACCAAAGTCAGTTGCACCTGTTGAATCAAGATGGTTGCTGATTTCTGTGAGGGTTCAGCCTTCCTGTCTTTTGGCTATAGGCTGACATAGGGCTTGTTTCATTCTGTCAACTTTCCCTGGGGCTCCATGATCAAAGTGCTCCTTCTGCCATGTCTATGGATCTCTTTCTCTTCCTGTGAGTCTTCTCGAGTGAGTGTCCATTTATATCAGCCCACCAAGGGTTGGAGACTCAACCCTGAGTCACACCCTACTGATGTAGTCAAACCAAAGGCCCTAAATTGATTTTATTAAGTAAACTTAAAACCTTTGAATTTAATACAAACAAAAGGCATCACACTTAGAGAGACAGGCCAATTTATAAACATATTCCTTCATTTTGGGTATTCATAAATAGTCTCAACTGCCAAACCAGTCATTGGATTAAGAGCAATCCCAATCCAGTATAGTCTCATTTTGTCTGCTACATGTGCAAAGGGTCACATTCACAGATACTGGTGGTTAGGCCTTGGGCATATCATTTTGGAGGACATAATTCAACCCACAACACTATATACATTTCTAGAACAGCAAAACTAATCTATGGTAGAAAAATAATCAGAAAACTGGTTTTCTTTGAGGAGTGATGGTAGATATTTACTGGGGAGGCCCAAGAGGAAACTTTCTAAGGTGATGGTTATGATTTATATCTAGTCTGAGTTACACAGGTATACATTTGTCAATACTCAGCCAATGGGCACTTAAGATGCATGGATTTGTATGTGTATTATATATTAAAAAATAGGGAGACTTCCGGGAAGATGGCTGACTAGTAACACACAGGAATCTCTTCTCCAGAAAAATAGCTAGAGAACAGGCTGAAACAGACCCAAAATAGATTTTCTAGGGTTTAGGACAGCAGGGAAAGACTGCATACCACCGAGAGGAGAGAGGGAAAAAAGAGAGAAATTGCAACGACAGAACCAGAACCGTGAGTTTTTAATCAGCAGCGGCGGCTGCTGCCGGCACCCTCCCCCACACTCTTTAGAATTCTCGGGCCTCTGGGCCTGCGACTACAGACAAAGGGGGCTCCAGGGATCTACCACTCCCGGAAAGGCGAGAGAGAGGGACACAGCCTTAGGCTGACTCAGGTTCTGACGTGCAAATTTGGGCTGCGGAGCCCCTCAGTCCCCTCCACACGGCAGTTTGCCCTCGGAGACTAGGAAGGACTGGAGAAACCCGACCCTCACAATCTCCCTCTCTTATAGCCTGGACTAATTGTTGAGAACACCACAGGAGAGGGGAGAGAGAGCCTGGGGCTGACACCCTGCCTTTGACTCCCAGATTTGGTCTGCCCTGTCCAGAGAGCCAGTCCAGGCTGGGTGGGGCTGTGCCATTGTTTGCCTTGGAGCCTGCAAGGGGTTAAAGATAATCAAATCTCCCAATCTCCTCCTCTACTAACAGGGACTGATTGTCAAGGATTCAGAGGGGAGAGGAAATATTTCCCAGCTGGGAAAAGGGAGGGGGCTGCCAGAGAAGGCTAGAGAACTGTCTCCAAAAGTTAAAATTAAAAGACTCTTAGCCCCCAGACAGGAAGCTCTATCACATTGATCTGGTCTGTGTCACAACAAATACAGTCCGACCAGGCTTTGAATTGAGAGCTGCCAACGAGCGCCATCTCCTGGCAGACCAAGGAAGTGCACATAAGAAAATTAAATAGGAGCAGCTTTCCTGGCCTCTATAGCCTCCCTGCCCAAAGCCCTAGGAAACGACTCTACAACCAATTACTGGGTCCAGTGTCCAGTTTTGAGCAACCAGCAGGACAATTCTAACAATCAAGGATGAGCCACAAATCTAAAAGCTGTGATAATTCATAGCCTCCTGCCACTAGAACCCTATAAAAGAGAAAGAGATAGAGCATCTAAGTAAAATACAACCTACC
>JAQZBX010135014.1:0-10069 GCA_029593785.1 Cabassous unicinctus
TTGTCAAAGTGAAATAAAATTTACTATTTTTAAAGTAAACAATATACATTGTTTTCCACCTTTTACACATTCCTTTATGTCTTAGATGAGTTTCTTATATCTATATAGATATATTTGTTTTTATATGCACATGACAATTTTGATTATTTAAGGGGAACACATATTCATTAATTGTAAATGTTAAATATAATTATATAAAATATATTTCATAAAATTCAGTATACTTATTTAAATCCACAATCATTTCATTTGTTATTTGTGCTCTCTTTTCTACATTCTTTTCTTCTGAATGCTTTATTTTGGACTCATTATTTTGGTTCAGTTTTTCTCTTCTCTTTATTTGGATGAGATGCACTATTTTAATATTCTTTTAGATATTAACAGAAATTACAACTTTTTTTTGCCTTATCAAATCTGACATTAATTATTCTTTATGAACTTCACAAATAATGTGTTTTAAAACACTTTAAATCAATTTACCAATCTTATGAAATATACTATCTTTTATTTTAATACTTTATGGATATTCTAACTCACAAATATATTATTATTACTTTATCCTTTCAATATTCATTGAATTTAATTAACTTTTGTTGTTCTTTAATCCATCCTGAATCTTGAACCCTCCATCTGGGATTATTTTCTTTCTGCCTGAAGAATATTCTTTCATATTTTTTAAAAAATTAGTTGCTGCTGGTAAGCTTCCTCAGTTTTCACTTGACTGTAAAAGATATTTTTCTACCTCATCTTGAAGGAGTTCTTTTTCAGTACAGAATTCTACTTTGGCAGTTACTTTATAATAGCAAAGTAAAGATCTCATGCCATTTCCCTCTGTCTTCCATTGTTTGTGTTGGTAGACAGCTTTTTCATTTATTACCATTTTCCTGGATATAATCTTTTTTTGTAGCTATTTTTAAGATTTTCTTTCAACTTTACAATTATATGCCTAGGTGTGCATTTATTTTTATATTTCTTTCTGGTTTTTGTCAGGCTTCTTGAGTCAATGAATCAATGTCTCATAAATTTTTGACAATTGTTAAAAATTATCTCTTCAAATGTAGCTTCTGCACAATTCTATGTTTAGTCTCCCTCTAGCACTCCCATTTGAATATATGTTGTAAATTCTCATTATATTCTCTATTATTCTAACGTTCTTACATTCCCTTCTATATTTCCCATTATTTTTCTCAGGTTTCATTTTTTTATATTTTTCAAACCTGATCCTTCTAGCTCATCTTTCCCTCTTCTTATTCAATGAGTTCTTAATTATTCAAGTGTATTTTTAGTTTTTTAGTTTTAGTGTATATATATTTTATGTATGTATGTGTGTGTGTGTGTGTGTGTGTGTGTATAGTGTGTGTGTGTGTGTTTATGTATTCCTCTGTGGCACTTTTTAAACTTTCCAGTGCACTATCATAATTTTTAAGTTTATCTTTTTTGTCTTTGAAGATAATAAATATAATTACTTTACATTCTCCATCCACTATGCCAGCATCTAGAGTCCCCAAGGTGTGATTTTGTTGCTTCTCACTCATATTATCTTGTTTCCTTTTTTCACCTGGTCTTCTTTTATGTGTTTGACATTTTATATTTCAAAACTCTAGAGACCATGTGAGGCCCAGAGTGGTGCTAATCTCTTTCAGAAGAGACTTCAGCTTGCTTCTTTTAGTCCCTGTGGACATCAACAATCCAGGACAAAGTTCATCTAATTTGAAGACTTGAGCTTTTAACTATTCTTTTACTTTTGTTTTACACTTATATCCAAAGAGCAGTCTATCAGAGTCCCAACAAAAAGCAGTGAATGGATTACCAAATTTTACTCTTATTGACCCTGGACTTTGGCATGTGTGTCAATAAAACCTTAGTGTTGTCAAATTCAATTATCAGCCTCTTTGCTTTCTTTTCAACTAGACAAACACAAGACATAAGAAACCCTGAATACTCATTCATATTTCTGGATTCCTGTCTGTTTCTAGACCTTTACCCAGGAATACCTCAATTAATTAAAGTCAAGCAGGAAAAAATGTTTGTCATGCTTATGAAAAAATAAAAGAAAAAAGGCTTTGCTGAGGTTTACTGCCACCATGGAAACCACAGACTGTAGACATAGGACATGGCTTCAGAGGGGTGGAATATAGGCAGTGGAGGAGAGGAAGAGCTACAACTTCTGTGGCCCCTGATGGACTTAGAAGATCCTTCCTGATCCCTGTGCCCTATATTATCAACACTGGTTTGGAGATTTGCCCTGCTTCCAAATGGCAGTGTGATGCTAATGCCCAATAAATTCACCTACACACTGTGGATTTCTCCTTACTGTAGACTATAGTAAGACAGAGATGAGTGTCAATGAGATGGAAGGGGAGTACCCTTGGCAGGCAAGGGCATCCAGGTAAGGAATCAGGCTGGGGAGTCGCACAGTTTGGGAACTATGGCAAACTTACAGATATCCTATTGTGATGTATTCTGAACCTCAGGCAGGGATTGACCAGACAGGTGGGACCAGAGATAAAAGCCTGGACACATGGTCTGTGCAGACACAGAAGTCTGGTCACAGAGAGGAGATTCCCCTGCTTCTGCTCCTTCTGCTGGTCTCTATTTCCCTTAACCTTCAACATTGACCCTGCGGAGAAAGCTGCTCTTACTCTGCTCAGACCCGGGTCTGAGGCACAGACTTAGATCTCCTGCACCCAATCTATATGTACCTTCTCTATTCTTTGGGCAGCTCAAGAAAGAGAAAGGCCAAGCTGGACCCTGTTTGGGTAAGGAAGGAAGTGTCAAAATTCACATGCTCATAGCATTGACAGCAGGAGCTCAGTGACCATAATAAATATTATGGGAATCTCAGAAAGTCCTGTGACCACTGGCTGACAATAATAGAAGGGAGGTTGTGAAAGAGTGCACCAGGCAGTGTAATCTGTATGCAGAACACCAGAGGAGAAAAAGAAACCTCAGGAGGTACAGATGTTGAAAATGATGCAGAACTCTTCAATCCCCCCAAGAAATGGAAGGATTAGATAAGAAGAAGCTGATGAACATTTGAGGAAACTGGATTCTAACACATGTTCACTGCAGTTGGTGCAAACTCAAAAGAAAATGTGCTTTTTATCAGAACCCTAATGAAAACCATTACCACAGGTTCTGGATCTGCAAAAGGAGGACATGAAGAAAGGCATGCTCAGCCTTAATTAGAGCAATTCTTCTCCACCAAAGCAGATGATGGAATATGAAAGTCCACACTAGTAGTTTTTCATGGGGGAGTAACCAGCAGAAAGTCTGTGTTCTTCTGTGGTGCTAACAATTTCCCTAACCAGGCATACTGAGAGTAGTGTGTCTTTCACATGGTCATATCTATGCTCCTTGTGCTCTGTGGCTCTCTCTGATCTGTGCAAGGAGAGTCACCTGTTCAGAAGGCTGGGGAAGGGTAGGCAGAGTAAACACAGAGGACAGGGTGTTTCCTTGCAGTCCCTAAAGGAATGTGAAGTGCTGGAGATTGTTCCAATATTGTATTGGTCATGATTTTAACAGACTTCTTTTCCCATTTATGTCATGAACCCAACAGATTCAGTTAGCCTGAATTCATCTCCTTGCTTAGGTACTTGCACAAAACATGAATATAGGAAGGGACTCATAAAGGTTTGGTTTTACAACATGTAATCATGAAATATTTCAAAAATAATGGAAAGCTGAAATAATTTTACAGTTGATACTTATAGCCCACCATAGAGATTCTACCCTTAACATTTGAATGCACATGCTTTATCACATACCCCACGGGCAAATTGAGCCAACTTATTTTTATCCATCTCAAGCAAAGTTGCAGACATCAGTAAACTTTTGCCTAAATAATTCAGAATGAATATCTTTAGAATTCAATATTTTAGTATTGTCATTTTTACTTAATATTTACATACAATGAAATACACATATCCTAAGTGATGAGTTTTAACAAACATGAAAATGTATACCTATTTAATCAACTCCCTATCAATTTATAGAATATTAACCTTTATTCCTTAAATTATTCTCATACCAACCCCCACCTAATAAACATGAGCTCTATTCCTACAAAGGCAACCAGTGTTCTTTTTTCTGACCACAGATAAGTTTTTCCTCTTCTAGGTATTTCATACCCATCATATAATACTTTATTAACTCTGCTGGGTAAGGCTTCTTTCACTCTACAGTATAAGAATGTTACATATAGCAGAAGTTAATTCTTTTTAATTCTTTGTAATTTTCAATTGCATGAATTACCACCCATTCTTTATATATTCTCCTATTGATGGAAGTCTGGACTGGCTCCAGTTTGTGCTATGATGAATAAATATGCTATGAGCATACTTGTAGCTATCATTTCATAGGATTCTTGAGATAAACATCAACATTTATTTGGAGTCTAAGGACCAGAGGAGGAAACTTGCCCATGGTCCCACAAGTAGTCCCTGCAGACTCAAGAACATCTCTGACATCAGTGATTTGTGCTCTGCCAAGGCCTACTGCTGTCCAGGGGAGAGCAGTAGACACAGATAATAATTAAATTATCAATTTAAGGATAATTTAAGTCCTGGATAAATGTCAGATGGAGTATGCATAAGTAAGTATTGAAAATCACCATAATGTCTCCATCTTCAAATCTAATTTCTTTTAATGTACAAATTTTACTTAGTACAAGTTTATCCTAATTTGGAAGTGGCATACATATCTTGATGTAAAATTCACTTAGCATAAAATTAACCATTTTACAGTGTACAATTCAGTGGCATTTAGTACATTCTCATGCTGTACAAGTATCCCCTCTATTGATCCATCTATATATATTTCAAACAATATCAGTGACAGTGAAACAGAAGACATTTCAGTTAACTGAGCTTAAAAATAATTTAAGATCTTCACTGGGTCATGAGAAATTTTATAAAGTGACAATTTTCTCATTAATACAAAGATAAATTAAAAAGTATGTTTCAAAAAATTTACTGTCAAGTTTCCTTTTAGTAAAGCCAGGAAACTAAAATTATTATAAATTTTGGATTTTTTTAGTAAATAGCAATTAAAATTAATGTAGGGAGTTGTACTACCTATTCTTATAATTTTTTCAAACTTTTCTCCCCATCTATACAAGAAGAGCAGGAAAAATTAACCATTAAAATTTAAATAAAAGTATATACAAAGAGACACCATTCTCCCTTTTATGTCTGGCTCCAATATGCCTCAGTCAAAACCAGCCTGTCCCCAACTTCTCCACTGGAAGGTTGCAATATTTTGCACACTCTTTCCAGTATTGTAGATGCTTATCTCTTCTCTGAATCTCTGTCAGGATTGTCCCCAGCAAGAGTCCTGAATCCACAAAAAAAGTCCTACAGCATGCCAGATTTCAAGCTAGCAAATACCTCATGAAGGGATATTTGGTAAAATACATCTTGCTAAAATATTGGGAAAGCAGATAATAAACCAGGTTCTGGGAATAATGGAAGAAAAAAAGTTTTAAGAAAAACACCTAAGAGAAGCTGCAACAAAAGTTCTTCCTCAGCCTCAGGCTTGAAGAGAGTGCTAATTACTTACATGGCCTTGCCTGAGTAGTCCCAGAGCCATGGCAGCTCCTCCTGGGCCCCACAGGAATGAAGCTTTTATTGTCCCTCTGGAGGCAGCATTGGGGTCACTGGGGATGATCTTTGAGGAGTTTCTGGTGCAGTTTAGTAAGAAAAGGTGGTTTGGCACCCTCTCCTGGCCAGAATTCCACAGAGGAGGATGCTTCTGACCCTGCCTGTTGGTAAAAATATACCCCCTCCCCATCCTCTGGCTAAATCACTGAGATTGTGTCCAGGACATTCAGTGCCAGGATCCTGAGACTGGGTGTAGTGGACTCCTCAGCACAGTCAACACTGAAGGTTCAGACAAAAGGACCAGCAGAAAGAGCAGGAGTGGATGTGCCTCCACCCTGTGCCCAGACTCCCCTGCCCACACCAGGCCTAGACCCAGGTTTTCATCCTCACCCCACCCATCTGGACAATCCCAAGATAAATCTCCTAGGAAAAAGGGTGTCTATGACATCCTGCATGATTCACCAGTGATGGGCACTTAGCCTCAGTCCTCCCCACCTTCATTGCACCAACCTTCTGTCTTGTCCAGTCAGGAGATAACCACAGTCTGTTGGTGTATTTGTTGGAACTCAAGGAGGTTATCCTATCTAGAAGCACACTTCCAGCAGAAGGAATGGCAGGCCTAACCTCCTGTTCCCAGCCCAGGGTTCACAGAGCTGCAAGAGTCACAGAAGCCCAGAAAGGGGACTGTTTAAGCACAGGGCACGGTTAAGTCCCATCTTCCACAGCCTGCTTCTTGGAACCTGCCCCCAGGAATCCCTGCCAGCTATTCTGTGTGTGTGTGTGTGTGTGTGTTGGTAGAGGGTGAGGAGTGTTTTCCTTGAGGTAAGTAAAGAAACCTCTTTTGTTTTTCATTCTTGTGAATTTCTCATGATTGTGGCTATGTCACATTAACATTGTCCCCAGGGAGTGAAAAATTAACAAGTTAATTAGAATCACAAAGCTTATGTTACACTGAGAAAATAAATTATGTTCCTGAAAGACTTTATATCATAGTATCTGATCCATCCTGAGTTCATTGGGGTATTTAATGTCCACACCCTACAAGGTGTGATCAAGTGTCAGGACCTGAGCTGCCTAAGTATTGGTCTCCACCTGTCACTGTGTTTAGAGTGTGTCTTAAGCTCTGTTTTCATCTCTGTCACCACCTATATATAAAGAGGAGGAAAACTCAGAGGGCTGCTTGAGGTTCCTGTAAGAACCAAGTAAAAAGATCAGAATAATATTTGTGTTCCCTTTTAACTTTTATGGTCTGTTCTGAATTTAAATACCCTGTGAGCAAGTCTCAGAGTAATAATTTACAATATCACTGTCCTCCCTTGATTCATTTTGCCACAATTCTGTAGAGTTGTGATTTGTGTGATTCAATGAGGTTTTTCCATCCCTTGATTCATTTTGCCACAATTCTTTAGAGTTGTGATTTGTGTGATTCAATCAGGTTTTTCCATCTTCCTCTTTGTAGTAGTGACAAAGCAAATGACATCACTTCTTTACATTACTGTTCTAAGTGTGTGAAATTAGACTTCTAATGGGAAGCAGCTTGGAGAGTAGGAATGAAACATTTAAATTGAAAACTAATTAGAAAAACCTTACATATAACACTGTTGCAGCAGGAGTATGTTGGGGCCTGTGGCAGTTTGATATAGTTATGAATTCCAAAAAAATAGATATGGATTATGCTTGTAAACTGGTCTGTTCCTCTGGGTATGATTAAATTATGATTAGGGCTTTGGGCCACATCGGTAGGGTGTTGAGCCCCACCTCTTGGTGGGTGGAGAATCAAAGATAAAAGACATGGCAAAGGACAGAGTTGGAGTTTTATGATTTGCAGTTTTTGAGTTGCAGTTATGATGTTGGAGTCTTAAGCTGGAGCCCTGGGAAGTAAGCATACAGAGAAGCTTCGTCATGAGGAAGGAGAGAAGGCATGGGGAAAAGAGATGAGCCATTCACCTAATAGTCTACCTCTGGCCTTGTGGAGAGAACAAGCAGCTGAACCTGGAGAGAATCAAGCCCCAGGAAGAGAGAAACCCAGGAAGCCAGAACCCTCACAGAGTTGGGTAAGGGAAGTAAATTATGCTTTATGGCCTGGTAACTGTAAGCTTCTATCCCAAATAAATACCCTTTATAAAAACCAACCAATTTCTGGTATTTTGCAACAGCAACCCTTTGGCTGACTAATACAGGGCCATAACCCAGGACTCAAAAGTATATACTACTGGGCCTAGGAACTTATCTGTCCACTCCTGCCTTTTAACTATGAACTCTAGGTTAGCAAGATAATCTGTTTAGCATCACTTTAAGTTGGTCACTCCCAAGGAAAAAATAAGTAAAATGTCTCCCTCCACTTAGTGATTATCAAGTGGTTTGGTGGTGTTTTCTAGGTTAGAAAAATGAGGGACTGGATGTCCCTGACTGTTGACTCTTCTCAGATCCCCGACTGTTGTTAACCTGACTTATTGTGGGAAAGCCCTCCAATAGAAGCCTACTTATGGAACTTTATACTCTGACTTTGAGAAAAAATTTCTGGGGAGGCTGAGGTGGGAGGGGGATTTGAAGGGTGGGGAAGATGTGGAGACACCATGTTCTGGAACCTGGAACCTTGCAAGGACCTAGAAAGAAGCCAGAGAATGTTCCAAGAAACTATGGTCCTTCCACGTCCCCAAGTCAGAGGAAAGGGAAGATAAGATGCCAACTATGATTTTACATACATAAATATCATAGTTTTTTGGAACAGGTTATTCCAAAGATATTTGTGGTTTTCAAAACAGAAGCATCTGCATGTACCAGGATATACTGAGTGTACAATATTAATGCACTTTCAAAACACCACTACTGTTTTCGGAGCTGAGCCACTAGGGGTGTGGCTATACATGAGATAAGGCATTGTGCAGTATAACTCAGAGACCAGCTCTGTATACTTCCTCATGATATGAAGTCTCAAGATTATTCTTGATAATTACACTTCATAGCTGATTTTACAGAGCATTGGAAAGAGCTGACACTGAACAACTATGTGGGATGTTTAAAAAAATTATTACATATTATATCTGTGTATCCATGTTAGTGTATATTGTTTATATATGAATAGATAAATATATGTATATATTTGTATAAATATATATGTATAAATATATAAGTATATGTATTTTGAAATATAAGGGAGTGAATAATGTTTATAACAGGAGCATTTACCTCTTTAGGATGAGTATAAAAAGATCACTTCTTTGATGCAAAGGAGGTATTTGAAATTTTCAGCCTCCAAGTGTAAGTGAAGCTAGCTGGACTACCTAAGTCATGCCTAGAGGTTTCTCTCAAGGATCCTCCTGACCCAGTAATACGGGAAAAATGGGAAGGCTTTTCCTGGCTTAATGTTACTCAATTCAGTTATTATAGCTGCATTGCCTGGATTTCAACACCAGCTCTGTCTCTTCTTAGATGAACCATTTAAGGCAATTTGCTTATCCTCTCTGTCCCTCTAGGTACTCTTCAGAAAGTGGGATTGATGGTAACAGTGTCCTCCTCAAAGAATTTGTTAGAATATTTATATAAAAATGCTTAAAACAATCCACTTAAATGTTAGATTGTTACTATGAGCATTAATTCTCAAAGCAATCTTGACAGAATATCACAGTCTACAACTTCACAGATAAATGAAGGACCCATCTTCTCTGAGCCCCTTCACTCCGTTCAAATTGGGAACATTCCTTACTCCTAAGGGGCCAGTTGCTGCCCTTATAAAATCTTGTCTCTCTGTCTGTTATTTAAATTTAGTCCTCTTTATTTAAATTATTTAAATTTGTCCTGTTAGTGGCAAAGATTTTCATGATTCTTTGGTAAATGAACTGGTCACAACCTCCTTTCCTGACATGATCTTTTGATGAGGATACTTCAGTTAAGGATTGGCCAATCTCAATCAGGATTGGTTTTAATCCTGTTATATGAGTCCTTTGTAAGAGAATGAAAATCAGATAGAAAGCCTCAGAAGAAGCAGCCAGAAGCTGAACATAAACAGGACCCATAGGGAAGGGAGAGAACTAGAGACTCTGCAATGTGCCTTGCCATGTGAGAAGCTAATGGCCAAGGATCACCATGAGCCAGGTCCAGAATTCCAGTCTTCTAGGAGAAATCATCACCTTGATGATGCCTTGATTTGGATTTTCTCAGCCTCAAAACCATGAGCTAAAAAATTCTCCTTGTTTAAGCCAATGTTTATTCAATGATAAAATTCTTTTTCTATGTATTCTGTTTGTGGAGAGGTTTTATGGGTTGAGAGATGATTTTGTTTTTATTGTATTTCCCCAAGATTTAATGGCACCTAAACTAGAATATACCTCAAATTGAAGACATTACCTTCCCCTGAACAACTGAAAGTTATATCTCCTCCAAGTTTCAAATCTTAATTAATGACTCCATTAGGCACCCAGGAATTAATTCTTGAAACCCCCTTTGAGCACCACAGAAACCCAATGGAG
>JAQZBX010254051.1:0-12340 GCA_029593785.1 Cabassous unicinctus
ATTACTTTTCATGAGCCTGACACCAAATCTGAAGCAAAATGAATGCAAATCTAGAAAAGGTTTGTGAAAGAGAAGGAAAGAGAAAAGCAGTGATCTGGGAGTGAGAATATCAGAGGTTGCTAAAAACATCAACCTGAGAAATTCACCAGACCTCTCTGAGCGTGAGAAGAAAACCATTCCCTCATCCAAGTGTTGCATGGGATCTATGTTCTAGGACCTAGAACATGTGAAAATGATATTGCACACAGGAGTCACTGTTGTTATTGCCACAACCCTGCCTTTTCTTAGTCACTGTCTCCAAAGCCATAAATTTTGTCATCAATAATCCTCACTCTTAAATCAAGTAAAAATTTCATAATGGTTTCAATAATTCCAATGCCTTAAAGTCCTCACTATCCAGGCAGTGAAGAATCTTTTGGTGGCATGTTTCATTGTTAATTGCCAGAAAACAATGGCATGGGAGAAAAAAAATCATCTTCTTTAGGACAGCAATTATTATGACAAAGAAATATCACTTTAAAAAGAAATAACTTTATATTGATCTTTTTCCCATATGTGTCAGCATCCATGCTAGCGAGAAGTTCTCAGCCACGTTGTTAGGCAGATTGGGAAATCAAGCCCATTTCCACTGGGCTTAGCAGTACCAAATACAGATTTCTATCTCAATCCCAAACTCAATGACATTGACCCAGACATATCTCACTCCAGCCAGTCCCACACAAAGTGACTTTCAAACAATAGGCCTCAAACAATGGAAAGAAAGCATATTCATTTCCCTACAATAGAAATGTGGCAAAAGAGGAGGAAGGGAACCAAAGCAATGTAGAAGCTCAGTTCCTATTATTAAAAATACATCCCTAAACACTGATGCCAAGAATGAATTATGAACAAATGAAATAAGAATTAAAATGGTAATGCTCATAGTATAAGCTTGGCAGCAACTGACGTTGCTGACATAAAGCTTTCATATACATTATCTCAAATGGTAATATTTATGATCTCATGTGATGCTTTAAAAAAATCTTATGAATTAATATGAGTGAATTAATCAATGGCTCACTTCTTCATGGGGTTGGAGGATTTCTGTTGGTCCTAGGTTGAGTCTTAGATTATAGGAAGTGCTTGCTGGGCAGAGTCCAAAGATCTCATAATCACAGCACTTCCCATAACTAGATGGGATCCTCTTTCTGGGACTCAGTTCCCACTGATATTGACAGTCTTAGGAGCTACTTCAGGCTGGAAGGACTGCACCAGTCTGCCTTGTGGTGAGACATGACTGCCCCTGGCTCCATTAGCAAGAGTTCCTGCTGCCTTGGGCCACCAGCTGCACCAACACAGACCCGGTCCTAGGGAGATTGCACACAGAACCATTTCTCCTCCCAGGCTGCCTGAGTCATCATAGGATCCCACAAGTTCATTGGCGTGACAGTCCAGCATGTGCCTTTGAGCTGGTCAAGCCCTTCAGCTTTCTTAGCCTCCATTTCTCATCTTCCCAATGGATATAAGAAAAAAATCACCAGGTTTGCCTAGGTTCATCTGTTCAATTTATTTTTCCCAAACCTTATTTTGAATAAAACACCTACAGTAAATGTGATTTACATAAACGAATAAAACAAAACTGTTATATAAGCTTTTTTGACATCTTCCAGCCATGTTCTGTCAGAGTGCCACCATATAAGTTCTTCTGGCAGCATGCTTTCCATAAGATTATGGTATTTCTGAAATCCAAGAGCCGAGGAGATAAAACTATAATATACTCTCAAGAGCTATAATTTTTTTCTCTTCTCTCCGCAAGCTTCCCATATGGAGGAACTCCTATATTTTAAAAGAAATTTTACTTATGAGAATCTTTCAACACTATTCCAAGCACCTGCAGCTATTCTTCTCTCTCTCACACTCTCTGCATTTCTCTATTTTTCTCACCTCACTCCCTGGTTTTATTTAAAGAATGGCAATCCATCTTTCTTCTCCTTCCTCCCCTGCCCCCCCGCTATTGTATTTTCTTGCTTTCTACCCCCTGGGACCTTGCATGCAAGAGTTTTCATTTTCTGAGCTTGTGCTAGGGGCCAAATTCTGTGCTCAGGATTTGCACACATTATCTCACTTAGTTCACACAGCAAGCAGCTCTGGGAAGCTTTCTTATATCCATCGTACTTTTTTGGCTAGGCTAATTTTACATCATGTTACGGCATGGAAAGGACCAACCAGGCTCCCAGCTCTAATCTACTCAAGTACACATTACCACAGCTGCCCAATGTTGGGCTGAGAAAGAGATTTTCAGAAATATTCGCTGGTTTTCAAACTGGTACTAGGTAAACTAGGATATGGGGAATTGTCATTCTCAACTTTCCAGGGATTTGTAGCCTCTGGAGTTACTATATTGAGAGTGCATCCCTTGATGAGTAATCCACATGAAAATCATGAGTAGTGTTTGATGATAAAGGCATAAAAGCATAATGTGGCATCATTTCTCCAAGGTACAATATGGATCACCTATACAGAGCAGAAGTTAATAATACTGCAAAGAAGCAAAAATAAACAGAACAGATGTATTTATAAAATCAAGTCTGCACCCACCCCTGAGTATTATATCCTTGGTATTTAGCTGTTAGTTTATGAAATCACATTTGCTGTGTGTAAAATGTAGAGCTCTTTACAAACTGTAAAGTGCTAATATGCATATAAAGTATTACCTTTTCTTCATCAGTTTCCCATCAGGCAGCAGAGAAGTATTTACTGCTAGGAGGAATGAATCATCTCAAACATTTTCCCAATGGTTGCAGGAGCATTGCTCCTTCTCTGTGTTATGATGTCAAGATCTTCTGAGACTGCTGTTTCATCTTATCTGCCCGTCTAGTAAGAAAACACACTGCTGTGCTTCATTTAAAAAGCCTACAATCTGCTCAAGTTACCTGAATGCTGCAAAGTCCCTTTGCATATTTTGCAAGAAGTGTTTGGAAATTCTTTTCCCATAGAGAATCCATGGCTATATATTTCAGAGAGAAGTAGGCAGATGTGCTTTCAGCAGCCCAGGCACACAATTTAAGAAAGCTGGGGACCAAAGGAAAATGGAAAATAAAAGGGAAATTCTCCTCTTTTCCCATAGTAAATGTGGTCACATGGTCAACAGCTGGGCTGTACCATGTATGGACCCTGATACAATCAAGCAGCCACCCATCTGTTTGGTTCCTGTATTAGTCAGGGTTCTCTCAGCAAACAGAATCAACAGGAGATATCTGTCAATAATATGAGATTTTTAAGAGTCTCTCACACGACCATGGGGATGCACAAGTCCGGGTTCCGCAGGCAGGCTGCAAAACAGGGGCTCCAATAAAAGTCTGATGAAAGGTCCTTGATGAGTTTCTGGGAGAAGCTGCATGTCCAACGAGGAGCTGGGAAATTCTCTCTGAATGTTGAAATCACTTCCCCTTTTAAGGCATTCAACTGATTGGATAAAAGCATCACCCATTGATGATGTAATCTTCCTGATTGATGCAGATGTAATCAGCCATCCAGGAAGTAAACTCACTGGTGATCAAAGTCCATAAATGCTCTTGTATTACAATTAGCCCAGTGGTTGCTGGAACAAACACCTGGAAACAATTACCTGGCTGAGTTGACACATTAAACTAACCATCACAGTTCCCAAAGTGGGAAGGAAAAAATAGAGTCCCAGGTCCCATGCACTCCAGCTGACCTTGGTACCCAGTGCTCAGTGATTTTTTTTTCTAAAAATAAAATGAAATAAAGTCATCACTTCCCCAATGAAGAGAGCACTTGTTTAAGGAATAATTATGTGAAACAGGAACCATTTTTCTAAATCTACCTGTAGGTTTTTCAAAGGAAGTGGAGAAGTCACCCCTTTCTTTGAGATGGGCACTCTTTCAAAGGGAGCTGCTGAACCTGTCAATGTTTCAACTTCCAGCTCATAAATGCTCAGCCAGAGGAAGGGATGTGAGGGCTGAGTCCTATCGGGCCACTTTGCATAGGTATTGAGGACTCTTAGCCCCTGGGAATTGCTAAATCTTCGATCACATTTTGGGCTCTGCTATTTCTAATCAGATTCCAAAAGCACCACTCTATAGAATGTGGACATATGTCAATATTCAAGAATAGAACTGGTAGATATTTTCAGACATGCAGCCTTTGGGTATGCCAGCATTATCTTCAGTCAAATTTTCTTTTTGAACAAGCACAAATTAAGCAATCACTTCCCCTTGAACTTAACATTTGAAAGCAGAAATTCCAGGAAGTCTGTCATGGAAGGGGTAGGTTGGAGTCTGACTTCCTCTCATGGAAAGAAGATACTGCCCTTCTCCCTGGTCCCATCCCCTCCACTCTCTCTCTCAGCTCTCAGTTACACAGTTGCACTGCATTGTGGGCAAATCTCCAAAGATGACCTGCTATGTAATGCCACTCTGATTTGCAAGTCCCTTCAACCTTACCCAGTAGACTCCTTTTCATTATTATATCCTTTAGTTAACCTTTCCTTTAATTTTGGTAGCACTTTATACACATCTCTCCTGGTAATTGCTAGATGGTACTGTAATTATAAGAAATATGTCTTCTCCACTAGAAAGTTCTTTAACATTTATTTAAGAAACAACTATATAATGTTTGCCATGTACTAGATACTCTTCAAAGTGTTGATGTAAATGCATTTAACTCTATGATTTAGTGATGATTGTGCTCGCCATTCTCCAGATGTGGGTACTGAGGCTTATGGGAGTCCAGAGCCACCCTACCAGTAACTGGCAGAACCAGTGCTCATACCCGGGAAGTCTGGCTCCAGAGGCCATGCTCTCAACCACTGCACTTTAAGCATCTTGAGGGCAGGAGGGCTGTCCTACGTCTTTTCATTTATCCAGCACCTACACCTTGCTTTTAATTCTGATTCAATAAATTCTTGTTGATCAAGAATCTGGTAGCAATGTGAACATTTTAAAGGTATGCATGTAGGTACATGATAATATATATGCCTATGTTTGTGTAGGAGTACATTATGAGGAAAGATCCATAAAGGATACTTATTCTGCATGCCCAGCCATAATTTAGGCATAGCAAAACAAGGCATAGCAAAACACTGAGGGATAAAAAAGGCAAGCCTTATTAAACTCATTTTATAGATGAACAGACTGAGTCCCACACATTAGATTTATCAAAGAATCTGATCATGGAATGATTGCAGAAAATTGTATTTTTAGGTAGGTAAAATTTTATTTGCAATTTCCTTGTGCAGGAGAAGACAGGTGTCAAAACAGCTGATATTTGCTTCACTTTTGGAGGATCTGAACAGGTGTAAGATTCTTGATCTAGAAAGCCCAGAAGAATGGATCCCAAACTGATATTATGGTAGACAGAGAGGTGGCTGCTGCATTGTCCCAGCCCAAATAAGGAACAGAGAGAGGTGGACCTACCTGTACTTCTATGAACAGAGGGATGTATAAATCTCCAGACAGGGGTGGCAGCAAATAAGTGGCTTCTATTCATTGACCTGCTCATCAAAGGAGGCAGGAAAATGCATCCAGATGGGGCCAAGAATAAAAGCAGGTCACTTAATAATTCTGACCTGACCAAATTCCCATTTGGCTGGCTGTTGCTCAGGTAGTAACAGAGCCAACAGGATTCTTTGTTTTCAAAAGGGAATATGGCTTAAGGCTTAAGGTCTAAACACAGCACCCCATCAACTCCTGTCCAGATCAACACAGGCCTGTGCAGAGGCAAAGATGGAAAATGCAGGAAACCCACCACATCTATATATGACTTGACTGATGATACCTTGGAAAGCCCTCTTCCAATTTTTAATGCCTGTTTTAAAAAATTCCTGGGTACAGAGTGAGTAAAACTTAAAACACCAATAGATGCTGAGAATAAGCATCTTGCAAACTTACCTAACTGGAGAAACCAGAGTTGGACCTTGGACTTGGAGGAGACATTTAATGTTTAAAAACATAGTTTTTTTTTTCATTAATAAAAGCAAGATTTTCTTACAGAACTTAAGGCACATCGTTTAGATCCAGTATTATGACAGATTTAATAGCATTTTGTGACCTATAAAAATATTTTAAAATGCAAGAACTAGGACAATGTTTTTCAAAGTTTTCCCTCTTCAGGTTGATGAAATGTGAAACAGGAGCAAAATATGGATGAGTCTAGAAAAGTCTTCCTGGATGCTAAGCTGGAAATTTGTTCATCATATAGAGGTCTATGGAGGATTTGGTGAAGAAAAAAATTCAGGGAGGGCCCTCTCTTCATTTATAAAATACCAAATACATGGAAATAAATACTTCTCCTACTGTCCTTAAAGGGAGGAGTCACTGGCAATCCCAATTAGATAGCTATACCAGTTTTACATTGATTATGGAGACAAAGGATTCTGACGAGAGACTCTACCCTTGCTTCTGAATTTTGGTGGGTCCTGGGCAGAAAGAAAGCACAAATGTAAAGCTCAGTGAGATGGTGGTATTGCAGCTCCTTGTTCAACCCTAGAGGGTTTAACTGAAGCAGTTATTTTATATAAATTTTTTTCCTAAATTAATAGTCTGTTTACTGTAATAGTAATAAAAATTGTCATTCTGTTTGACCAGTCCTTAATCCCATATGTTCTCATGTGCATTCTGTGCCGGGAGCTTCCCATCAGGGGTGCATGTTTTAACCCCAGTCCATGAGTGTGAGCCCCTTATGGTAGACCTGCCATGCCCCAAGGCTAACTGGGGGGAGTTGAAGAGGATGAGGCAGTTACTCACCAGGCAGCCATAACCCCAGCTGAAATGTAGATTTACTTCCAAATATTCCAGTCTCCTGAATTAGGTGGGTGACAAAGGTTAATATGTGGGGAATTGCATTTTCTGTGGGGCTGCCAAGGAGGTGGAACATAGTGGAGATGAAGAGAGGAGAGGTTGGCCATGACTGTGTAGCCGTGAATCACCAGGGATCCTGGCTCTGTCCCATCCTTGGGAATTCTCCCATCAGAGCAAGAAATGGCAGCTGACAATAGGAAAGGTAACAAGGAAAGGTGGCAAGAGCCACCGAGTTCTCACATACATGCAGCTGATCCATATTATTCACTCCAGTTGCTACACTCTACCTCAGCCCCAAAACAAAGATACCAGAGCTGGATCTTATTCATGTCACTTCTGTATCAGGATGAAGTCATCGCCCTCATTTTTTTAACTCTCCTCTCTTTCTCTCTCTCTCCATCTCATTCTCTCTCTCAAGACTGCCTTGAAAAATGGGGAAATCGTGGTAAGGACTATTTCAGAGTATTGTGCTCAATTAGAAGACTTCTATGACATTTTGAACTCTGACATTTTGGGACTCTGTAATTTTGTTTTTCCTTTACAATCATTTTAACACACATCCAAAACTAAAATCCCTGAAATCTTAATTTTCATGAGACTGCTAAATAAAACAATCCACTAGGGACAATGAAAACAAGTTCCTTTAAAGATGTTTAAGAATAAATGAATGTCTTACAAAATGCTTGCCAGGATGAACCTTATTTCTTATTTTACTTATTAATCCAGAAATGGGGGTGCACCATGTCATTTCCAAGTGTGCAAACAATGCCAAAAATGCTATTGAGTAGAATTAGACATCAAGCTGACAAGGAGAGATGGCAGCAAAAAGATTGCTCAATGCTGGGCTAGTGGGCAGAAAAGTGGCAGATGAATTTCAGTGTGGGCAAGTGTGAGGAAATGCATCATGGGAAAATCCAGTAATAAAATGATACTCTCTTAGCTATCAAAGGCATGACACAGAAGAGACAATTTCAAGTTATCAGGAGCTACTGTCTGAATATATAAGTATCAGTACCTATATAAGGTTTTATAATTTAAAAAATGGCTATGTATATGAATATCTGCATAAATATGTGTGTATGCAAACCTCATAAAATTTACATCTATATTCTGTGTGAAACCCCTGGGTTAATAACTTGGCTGTAGTCACATGGCTATTCAATGATAAAATAATTGAATATTCTGCTTAACCTCAAGCAGCTTATAGTCTGGAAGAGAAGTTATACAATATAACTTAGGTATAGTATTTTCTGTGCTGTTTCTAGCAAAAATGTTGACTGCTGCACATCACCAGAGATTCTCTAGAAAGTAAAGAGACAGAAGAGGAATGTTCTATATAAGACAGAACTTTGAAACTCAGCATTACATTTACATTAAGAATGTTGAGGAAAACATGAAACAGTCTACTACATGATGCCTTCTTTATGATTTTAAGACTATATATAGATTTGTTTCTTTTGTGGAGCAAAAAAAATGAACATTTTGATTTATTTATTTTGTATGGATCTGTGAATTACATAACTGCTCTTTTTTTCCTTTCTGCTAATTTCTAAGAAGCAGAGAGTTGATTTTGCAATCCACATATAGCAAATGTAGAAGACCTTACAGACAAAAAAAGAAGAAATTTATCATCAGCTCTAATCCTTCTGTCTAGTTTTAACCAAATACCTACTCCCCACAGCCAACAAGTGATGGGCATTTCCTTGCCACTCATTGACACAGACCGTGGGGTTGTAATTTAGGCTGTCCTCATTCTTAAATATTTTCTCTCATTTTCAATCCTGTTCCTGTCCACTCTCTGATGGTAACTTTGACTCGGGCTTTCCTAACATTGATCTAGAACACTCCAGACATTTGGTCCCTCCCTCTTTTTGGTATATTCTATCCTCAGCTGACAGGCTCAGCATGTATTAGGGAAGATCAGAAACAGATTCTCTTGGTTTCTTAAGTTGTCCCTGAAAATTTAATCAGGAAACATGACTATATTTCTCACTGGGCAATTAAATTTCTTAAATGATGATTGGGCATATTTCATGATATAATTCAAAGAAAATATTTGTCACTGGGATATGGAGCTAACAATTTGGGGCAAATATTTAATTGTATGTTTACACTGGCTACCATTTGGCTATCATAAAGGTCTCCTTGCACTTGAGTATGTTTTCTATAGAGAATGTGTCACTCTAAAGGAGAGAGATTTCAAGGAATTGGTAGGTTCAAGGCTACAATATGAATAAACTTTTCTATAACTTTCCATCTCTTCTGTTAGGTCATCCATCACTAATGTTTTTCCCGCTTAACATTAGGTATTCAAAATGATTTCTCAAATGAACTTTTAAAATATATTTATCCTTGACATTTTCTTATTGAAGCAAAGATAAGCTATTTTATCAATATTTATCTTAATGTCTGGCATGTTTTATCTGAGCATGAATATTTATTAAAAGTGAATATGGGTTCAACCACCTTGCCTGTATTGTTTGTACAACTTTATTTTGCTGGAGGCTGATAATTTCCATTATCTATACTTGAGAGCTAGAAAACATTAGAGGTATACTTTGCATCTAAATGTTGTGAAGTGAACAATTTGCAATAAAACAGTCAATATCTAGATCTAGATAATTGGATGACATACTTCAATGCCAAGAAGCGTCCTTGGGTTTATGTAATCAAAACACTTATTTACAGTTAAAGAAACTAAGTGGCATGCTCTTTGCTTCCCAGCTACTTCATGGAAAAACTGGGTTTCCATTTCAGGAATCCTTCTCCTGGCACAGAATCCCTTTCCTAAGACTATTTCATAGATTCTAAAGTAGAATTGCACATCTCCTTTTCCAGATATGAATTTTAAAATTAAAGCTTGGTATTTTAAGTTCCAGTGATATATTTACACATCAAGGGGTGCACCTGCTCTTTAAGTGACCAGACTTGTTGAACTAGTTTCTTTTCTTCAGGCAGATCAATGCACATCCCTCTTCATGTGTGACCTTAGAGTAAACAAAATTTGGGGGAAAGCGTAATGTGAAATTGTGAGCAAGGGACCTTGACAATAATCTCTGGAAGTAACAATAAGGTACTGCCTTTCTCTTGGGATATGTCTCACTTCCAAACATAATGATATTTTCACAAAAGATGATTGAGAAATTCTGATAATCTCCATCTTTTTATAGTTGTAACAATGGCCTCTTCTCCATCTCTCCATGCTATAGAGTGTCTATTTCTTAGCATTTAAAACAAACTGATCAGCATGCATCCAAACTGCTTTCCATATAGTCAACCTAATTTTAAATTTTTTTCCTCCAGGGAATTACTTCCTTCATTGAATCAGGAAGTGAATTAGTTCTCTTTATTCAACAGGTGGGGCTGTTTAAAATAAGTGTCCTCACCTCACAGAAAGGGTCAGACATGTGACTTAAGCTAGGCCAATCATGTGATCACTTCTAGAGTTTGAAATTTGAACCAAGTGACAGAGAACAATAACTGTGGTAGTAACTTAATTCCAGCATAGAACCATGATGAGAGGGTTCCTACTATTATCTAGACTCTGGAAGCTCCTGGCTCCTGCTCTTTCCCAGTTCTCCAGCTATTCTACAGATTCAGTGAACTAGTCAGTAGTATTCCTCTCAATTTCCATTTGCTTAAGGTATCCATGCTCAGGTGAGTTGCTTTTTTTGGGCAACCAAACAGCCCTGATACATTGCTGTAGTAAAGGGCCATAACACCATGCTGGGTGGTTTTCACTGCTGCTTCCAAACTGCTTAATTGGCCCTCAGTGTCTTAATTGGAAGTCAGTGTCTTACTTCCTTCATGTCACCAGCACATTTCTGTATATTCATCTTCCACTGGCATCACTTCTACCATGTTACTTCATGCTGAAATAAATGAGGACACATAGGAGAAGAAGATTTGTTTATGTGGAACATGGTTGATATTGGATGAGGTGGAGAAGCCATGCAGGAAAAGAAAGAAAGCACATGCCCTAAGAGCTAAGAAGCAGAGATAAGAGAAAACAGCATATTTTGGGTATTGAAAGTTATGCTGCTCTGTGGAACCTGACTGAGGAGATTGGACCTTATTCTAAAGACAATGGAGAGTCATTAAAAATCTGTTAGTGGAATAGAAACATGGCATAACTTACACCTTGAAATAAATTAAAGAGTCTCAGAGGCCAGTTGAGGATGGCTGCTTATTAAGAATTTCAATAGCACCACTGTCTTGGAGCTATATTGATAGCCACTCCTCGGTATCTTTCACAGTTCCTCTTCTTATGCAAACCCTTTAAACGTTGATCTTCCTTAGGATTCTGTCCACAGTGTTTCCCACTCTACCCATTCTTCTGGGGGTAGTCTAATCCATTCATATACTTAACTTCCCCCATAAATGCTGATGACTCCCAAGTTCCCTTTAACTTAAAACCCTCCCCAAAGCTTCAGACCTTTATGTCTAAACTGCCCCCTCCACATCTCCATTTGGGTTTCACAGATGTCTTCAGTTTGACATTGCAAACATTGAATTCATCATTCACCCCACAACATCTACTACTTCTGTGTTTCTTTATCACAGTCTCAAACACTACCAGGTTATTCAAATAAGAAAGTTTGATGTTCCCATTATTTTCTCTCAGTTCCCCTGAGTGTGACCCCCACAACCATTGAGATTACCACCAAATCCTTTGGATTTTGCTTCAAAAATGTTGAATATCGCTGCTTTATGTTAAGACTCTGGTATCTTCTTACTCATATTACTACAATAATGTTCTTGATGGTGTTTGTCTCCACCACTTACACTCTTAAAATTCATCCTTCTCCCATTATTTTCAGAATGAATTTTTAAAAGTACAAATGATTAAAATATTGTTGTGGATTCCCACTGACATAATTATGTACCCTAAACTGTTAGTGTGCCATGTGTGCTCCTTTATATTCTTCCCCTGTCTGTCCCTACAGTTCAGTCTCTTACCCTTTCTTTCATCCTCACTCTAACCACAGTAAATCATGTGAATTTTCCAACAGATCCCAAGCTCTCTCATATCTCCATAGTTTGCAGACAGATTTCTCTCTCCTTAGAATGCTGTTCTTTCCCTTCTTTCTCAACCTTTAATATTCAACTAAGATGCCATCTCCTCTGTCACTGAGTATTAGGGCCCTTCTATGTGCTCCAAATGCAGGTTGCCTTTTCTGCCAATCAAAGACTTATTTGGTGACTATAAGTCCTTACATATGGTCCCAACTCAGCCATAAGTTCTTTCAGTGCAGGGACTTTGACACAATCCTCTTATATCTCTGCCTCATCTTTGTATCTCAGGAAAGGCATGGTGAGAAGTGGACTGAATGTAGTCAGAAGCAAACAATGTGCATTGGTCAGGAGTTCTAACATCTTGTGGCTCATGATCTTTTTAAATGAATCACTTACTGTGTGCAAGTAATTCACTTTCATTTTATTCTGCTTTTTTATGGGTCTCTGTAGACCTATATTTATTTTCTCATGACATTAGTTCTGCCACATTAAAAGAATTCTATGCTATTTGAATATTTTCACTT